>LZPO01017287.1:366269-421923 GCA_001675575.1 Neotoma lepida | reverse complement strand
GTAGCCCAGGCTGGCCTCGAACTCACAGAGATCTGCCTGCCTCTGCCTCCCAAGTGCTGGGATTAAAGGCGTGTGCCACCACCGCCCAGCTACATTCTGTACCTTTCTAGCAGCGTCCTCCCCACTCAACCCACTTCTGGTCTGAGGGCCCCTCTAGCTATTCCCTTAACCCAGAACCCTGACAGGCTTCTGGCAAAAAGCTCACAGGTCCTGAACAGTGGCGGAGACCTCAGACTAAAGGAATCTGGTGGGACAAAAATGCCAGCTCATGCCAGGCGGTGGTGGCACACACCTTTAATCTCAACACTCAGGAGGCAGAGGTAGGTGGATCTCTGTGAGTTCAGAGACCAGCCTGGTCAACAAAGAGAGAGTTCTAGGACAGCCAGGACTATACAGAGAAACCCTGTCTTGAAAAACAAAAACAAAAACAAGCCAGCTCATTAGAGTTGTGTGTAGTGAACATCTATCTCCTCTGCTCCGAGTGGAATGGTCACCACCCAGAAGCTGACACTGGACAAGAGGGGCCAGTTTCTCCTTGAGGGACTTTTCTATCTCCTCCATCAGGACATCAGCCTTCTGCTTGGGTAGACTAAGGTAATATATCTTGGGTGGGCCAGGAATTGGCTTCATCAGTACACCAGACACACTGAGGCAGCCCTCTTGAGAAACACATAGCTGAGAGTTCTCGAATCATCCTCTCCTCTACCCCAGGGCCACCAGCTCTCTGAGACACTTCCTCTGAGGCTGAGCAAGATGTGGCTGATAGCAGAAATGGAAACAGAAGAAGATATGAGCATGAGCTGTTATATAATACAGCATAATCAAGAAAGACAGACACAAATTACCAGCTCTCTGCGGTGCCATGACCGTTCCCTCAAAGGGGCAAGTGCAAGAGTCTGATAGCAATCTCAGAGTGACTTCCTCTGGTATGACTAAGATGCTGCAATCCCCCCCCCCCGGGGAGGGGACTTGACCATGTTGAGCAAAATGAGAGCTGCAATTATTATTTGACCCCAAGACCCCTTATCTAGGAATCTACCACAGACAGTGAGACGGTGATGGGCAATACACTTCTGGGTCAGCATTGCAGTGCAGATCTGAAAGTGGTAGCAACCACTAAGCCTCAAACTTCAATCCGTGGGGCTCTGATTGAAGGAAGGGTTCTGGTACCATGGAGCATTGCATAGCTGGAAGAAGAGGATATTCTGTGTCTAAGATCTATACCTAAACTGGGCAGTGGTGGCACACACCTTTAATTCCAGCACTCAGGAGGCAGAAGCAGGTGAATCTCTGAGTTCGAGGTCAGTCTGGTCTACAGAGTGAGTTCCAGGACAGCCAAGGCTACACAGAGAAACCAAATCTATTTCTAAGCATGTTTATATATGTATGTATATGGGTTTGTATATGTGTGTACTGGAACTTCATGTATGCTCAGTGAGTGTTCTACCCCTGAGCTATAACCCAAGTCCCCCTTTTATCTTTTATTTTTATACAGGTTCTTACTAAGTTTCCCAGGCTGGTCCTGAACTCACTCTGATTCCCAGGCAGGCCTTGAAGTTGTGATTTCCTGGTATTAGCCTCTAGGTCAGCCTGGGAAAACATGCCTGTGCCACCAGACCCAGACAATTTATATTTTTAAATTTTTATGCTTTTTCTTAAGTTTTTAAAGACAGGATGTCACTGTATAACCTAGGCTAGCCTAAAATTCATGCTCATTTGCCTCAGTATGATGAGATCACAGGTGTGTGACACCATACCCAGCTAATTTATATCTTGTTTATATGGAGCCAGGGGCTTAGGAAGTTTGTTTGGCTTTATTTCTTTTTGAGACTGGGTTTCATTTAGCTGAGGCTGGCTTTGAACTCGTGAGCCTCCTGCTTCTATCTCCCAAGTGCTAAAATTATTAAGGTATGTGCTATCATGCCCAATAATCTTGTGTTTTTATACATGAACTATCTTATTTACATTTCACATGTAAATTATATATAATAAAAAAATGATATATATTGGTTTTGATGATGGCATTAGTCAGAGGGTAAATGGGGTGAAGAGACAGGGACAGAAGCTAGACATTAGTGCACACACCTTAGAGACATATGCACGTTAGTGTAATTGCCAAATTAAACTATTTTTAAAAGATTTATTATTTTTATTTGTGTATGTGTGTGCCAGAGAGAGGGGGAGAGGGAGAAAGAGACAGAGACAGAGACAGAGACAGAGAGAAAGGGACAGATGCGTGAATGTCCTCAGAGGCCAGAAAAAAAGCATTGGGTACCCTGGAGCTAGAGTTTCAGGTGGCCATGTCAGAGGAGCAGCAGGTGGCAGTTGACGTCAGGGTGTCAGCCCACCAGGAGGCAAATTCTTGATGGGTGAATCTCATATAGCCAAGGCCCTGAGACCACAGACTCCAGAGTGTCTTTTGCTTCTGCTGTGTCTTTACATGTTTGCTGCCACTATCGTTCTCTGGTATCTGGATGATGTGAATATGTGTGGGGAGGTCCCCACTGTCTATAATGTAATGTGTTTGTCTCATGGAAACATCCTGTTCTACTGGGCTTTTTTTTTAAGATTTATTTATTTATTATTTTTACAGTGTTCTGTCTGCATGTATGCCTGCAGGACAGAAGAGGGCAACAGATCCCATTACAGATGGTTGGGAGCCACCATGTGGTTGCTGGGAATTGAACTCAGGACCTCTGGAAGAGCAAGCTGTGCTCTTCTGAGCCATCTCTCCAACCCTCTCCTGGGCATTTTTACCTGTGGATTATTATGAAGATGATTTCTTCCTAAGTGGTACTGTCTAATTGATAATATTAGTTTAAATAGAGTTTTGGTGGTTGACAATAAATAAAAGGAAGTGTCATACAGCTAGGGCCTATGAGTTTTACCTAAGGAGCTGCATAGATCACAGTTCAGGTTAATGATTAAGGAAAACAAACGAGTCCCAGGAGCCAGGCTGACTGGAATTCTTTTAATCTTGATAGTGAAAGATGCACTCGTGGATTCTGGTGTGCATCATAGTGGAAACAAAGCCTCAAAATAACTTCAGGTTAGATTAGATGTTTTGATAATAGCTTTGAGGTTAGGGATCACAAAACAAAGCAGCCCAATTACTAGCTGATGTACCTTCCTGGNGAGGATTGGTTGGTGATCAAAGATGATGATTAATTCCTTGTACCCATCTCTGCCCTCAATCTCCTGATATAAAAACTCTTGGTGAGTGGGTGTGCACCCTAAAGATTTAAAGTAGAGCTGACTGTTTTTTGTGTATAAAAGTTTAGGTTTGTGATCCTTTAAGGTTCCTTATAAGATTACCTTTCAAGATAAATAATAAAGTGATTGATCCTTTCTTTGTAACCTCAGAATGCAGCCTGCCAGTAAAAGAACTGGCTAAGAAGAATACCTTGCTTGCTTACACTCTGTTAATCTATAACAAGTTGCTTGGGTATGAATGTACGTGGGTTCTTGGGACAACTTGTTTTTCACCTCTAATATGTAAAATGTCAAACCATGTAAGAGAAATGAAAAACATGCTTCTTACTTGTATTCATTGTAATCATTCACTTGAAAAACAGAACGTAACCACATTGTATTTTTATGTTGCTTGGAAGATTTTGCTGGGGTATATAATCTGCAAGGGAAAAAAATAAAGAGAGTTAGAAGGAAGACATCAAGAGAGACAGAAGGGACANTTCTGGATAGAGACAAGAAAAGAGAATATAGGACACAGAACAAAGAACACAGAAGAAGGGAGCCATCAAGAGAGTGTGTGAGCGTCTTTCCCCTTACTTCTCAGATTAAAAAGTTGTAGTACGCCGACTCCATGGATTCCCTTTGAGCCCTGAGCTGCTAGAGGCTGGTCCTCATGGCAATAAATGTGAGCCGTCCAATATTGGTGCTCAGTTCCAAATTTTGCCTCTGGAAGAGCAAGTGCTTTTAACCTCTGAGCCATCTCTCCAGCCCTGTGGTTTCATCGTTGCTGCTGTTTTGTTTTGTTTGAAACAGTATTTCACTATGTAGCTCTGGCTAGCCTGGAACTCAGATCCATTTGCCTCTACCTGACTGCTAGGGTTAAAGGGGTGTATCACCAGGCCTTACAAAACTAAATTTTAAGAATTCTTAACAGTGAAAGCAAACTAAAGCTGGCTGACTTGTATTATCAGTAGATAACATAACCCTCCCGCTCTCACAAGTGATTATGAAACCAATAGTTTCAGCCTGTTTGCAAAAAAGTATGACCGAAAAATGTTCTTTTCAATAATCATTTCCAAATATTTTAAAATGCTGTTTTGCCTACATATCAATACAATCCAAAAAACCTGTAAAAATATTACACAAATCTGCACTATTTTCAGCATCAATGGTTGGCCCTTGACCCTGTTACCTAGCGCTGTGTGTCTGAGGATGAAAAAATTGAATGACTTAGTACTGCTGAGTATTGGGGTGGAGTAATCATGTATGAGGTTAAGTAGACATTGTATGGATCTGATTTGAACCAAAAGTACCTGTTTATCTTAAACATAATCAGACTATTTCTTAGTTCTGTCTACTGACAAAGCCTAGACACAAAGGCTTAACCAAATAGTGACAGGCTCCTCTAAAGTCCACACCTCGGTCTCTTGTGGAGCAAGAGAAGCTCTTCTCAAAGGCAGCCTGGGATGGAAGGAGCATAAGATGAACCTGGAAGGTCTTTTCATACTGGAGAACCAAGGCCACCAAGATGGCAAAGGCAATGCTCATGGGGACCGACTCAGGCATCGACCCAGATTGGCTGCTCTGTATAAAGTAGGGATAGTTTGGCTATCAGCAGGGTGCATTTAATGAAGTGGAACATAACAAGTTTAAACCCTTAAGTCTGTGATCACCCTTTAAAAACCCATCCTCACGTCATAAGACGCTAAGAAAACAGTTTGTTTTGAAAGCCAGTCTATGAAAAGGAAAAGACACACCTTTATCCTGCCCTTCCCACACAAACTGCATCAGAGTGACCCAATGGCTCCGGAGGCTTCTTTACATACACTGCAGCTAGCCAGCGAAGGAGGAGAGACTAGAGAGAACACTTTGCAGACTGGGACTGATGGATGAAGCTGGTATCAGCACTGGTGTCTTGCACAGCAGTCATGTTGCTGCACTCACGCACAAAAATTACCACTAAAGCAAGCAGTTGAAGACAACAAAGATATTATCAACCAGTTTCTATGGATCAGGAGTCAGGGCTCAGCCAGTCCAGGGCCTCTGTGTCTCATCTGAAAGCTCAGCAGGGAGGGGACCCACTGCACTTTCTATGGGACTGTCAGCTGGATCACTTTCTTTGCAGGCTGCTGGACTTTCCCCAAGGCAAAGAAATAATAAATGAACCCACTATCTTTGCTCAGAAGCAGCCACCTGTTTAAAACAGTGTGATGCACGATATCCCTTTGTCTTCTCAGGGGAAGTGTTCTACACCCTCCTGTTCTCTGGAGAAAATACAGCTTCTATATCTCTGCCAACCACTGCAGAATAGACTGTTCCTAGGAAATAGGTCTAGTAACTTACTTCACAACTTTTCTTTGAAGAACCGCAACCATCCAGCATGTCAGATCTGACCAGCTGGCATCTCTAACTGTACTGTCCATCTGATAACCTCCCATGACTCTGTAAGGTAGTGGCTGCAGCCCTGGGACAAGACGTTGATAATCTGTATCTCGAGTTTGCTGGCTTTCCAAATAAACTCTTTGCCTTGCTCCATCATGCCCTTAAGTCACTGGCATTTTGAGTGGCAGGTAATGACAGGTTTATGGCTACAGAATGAAGCTTCAAGCTCCCCTTGCCCATATACAGAGACCTCCTGGGCACCTGAACATCTGAATTTCTCACAGCAGTTGCACACTGTGGGACTGTACAATGTGGCAATTGGTTCCCCTCAGAGACAGCAAGCAGAGAGGGGTGGCATCCTTGACAGAGGCCACAGTGTCTTCACCTAAGCTCAGAAATGACATTGTATTGTGTTATCTGCTGTGAGATATAAGTAGGGCCCACCCCTTAATAGCAGGGGTACTGGGAGGCAGGAAGGCTGCTGGCCATATGATGGTCAACAGTAGCTGCATCACAGAAAGATGCAACTACCCTTCCTACTGCATGGTCTTTCCAGGAATTGAGTACACCAGAGTCTGCTTGGGCATCTAGAGCTGCCTGGAAGTTGTTAGGAGAGTGATGCCTCTTTCTACCCTGCTACAAGCAGAGGTGATCCTCTCCCAGCTAAGGTAGTGGTGGTTGTGAGAGTCATGTATTTTTAGAATTCCTTCTCTTTTCTCATCCTGGGCTTTCTGTTGGTGAAATTATTAAAATAATCTGAGCTGGTCGATGAAAGGCAGAGAACTAATATTGGCTCTACTGGGTGGTGCTGACACACACCTTTAATCCCAGCACTCGGGAGGCAGAGGCAGAGGATCTCTGAGTTCAAGGCCAGCTTGGTCTACAGAGTGAGTTCACGTACAACCGGGGCTACACAGAGAAACCCTGTCTGGAAAATCAAAACCAAACCCCAAACCAAACAAATAATAAAAAAGACACCCCCCACCATATTGGCTATCAACCTGACATGGTCTAGAATCATCTAGTGAACAGAAGCCTCTTCAGGATTCAGGGCTGGGTGGCTCATTTGGGTGCTCAATTCTATACCTGTAGCTCTAAATCTATACTGCACAGTGGGGTAGAATCATGGCCCAGGAAAGACAGACACTGGCTCAAATCCCGAAGGGAGTGTGTAGGGGGCAGAAATGGATGACCAGCTCAGGCTTCCTGGCTGAGAAAGAAATGACAAAGCCCTGGAGAAGTACAGGTAGCTGTGGGCTGATGGGGTGTGGAGGAGGGCATTAAGTGGGGGTCCAGAGACAAATCAGAGGGACAAGACTCATCCTAAGGTGTTCAGCCAAGGGGCAGGCAACGTGCTATTGAGAATGGTTCTTTTGTTTTTGTTTTGCTTTGGATTTTTGGAGACAAGGTCTCGAGGTAAGATAGAAAGACAGGGAAAGATACAGACATGAGAAAGAAAAGGAACCCCTCACCAGAGTCTGGTTGAAGCCTCTCCTCATCTGAAAATCAAGAATTCTAACACAGTGAGCATCCACTGAAGACCTTCCTCCCTCCCCTGTGACTTTCTAGGGACCCCACCGGAAGTCCCTTTTACAGGGCAAAGACATGTCCTAATGCCCTTGTGTAACCCTAGCGGCTCCTACTTTTATTTCCCCATCTTGTGATCCCATCCAAGGCACCTTTGGGTCAACCATACAATCCCATTTATTAAAAGCCAGGGAAAAAGAAAACAACTGCTTAGCAGCCCTTTGGGGTATAATTTGAAAGTCACCAAAACACTATGTGTGGCTACTCCTAAGACACTTAACTGTGACTTTCTCTTGAGTAGTCATACTTGGGTGTGTTTTATCTTTTCTGTATCTCTCGTCCTAATCACATACTTAAAAATCTGTTAAAAGTATCTTTTAATAAACTGCAGCTCCTCAAGAAGGCCACATTCATGCTTCCGGACATGTCCTTTTCCCCTTAATACCTTTCTATTTCTAGTAAGTCCCACAGCTACGAGATACTGGCTTGCCCTGAAGTTTTTTTGTGCATCAAAGCCAATGATCTGGTGTTACCTGCATTTAGGTCCCTGCACTCCCCAAGCTGCTGCAAGTGACAGCATGGACCTATGTCTCCATCCCTGCTGCTTCTGACAGTCTCACTCTGTGGCCCAGGCTAACTGGGAACTCGCAAGAGAGTCCAGGATGCCTTGAGCTCATGACAATCCTCCTGCCTTCACCTCCCAGGTACTAGGATTATAGATGAGAAACCACCACACCAAGCTCTGTTAAGAATGTCATTCTATGACAGGTCTATAACTGTAAGCACATGTGTGTGGGGCAGCTACCCACCAACCCCACAGTTCCCCAGAGTTTTCTTGAGTGAGAGTAGCATGAAATATTAGTTAGAAGGATTTAAAGTGTGGAGATAAAAACAGAAAACACAGGATAGCCTCAAGAGGGCCCGGAACCTATGCCAAGAGGCCCAGAGTGTCTTTGCCCTAGGGTATTTATAGGAATGTCAAGGGGTGGAGTAAAAGACCTCCCCCCAGCACAGCCAAGTGCAGATCATCTCAGACACCTGCACTCAGGCCTGTGGTCCAATCATCCTCTCTATGCAGACCTGCTGGATAAAGCCACAAGGAACCTGAAAGTGGGCTCCTATACATGTGGATGTCTATGAAGATAGCAGAGTGCTTCCCTAGCTTGTGGGAAGCCCTAGGTTCAACTTTCAATACTGCAAAATAAATAAATAAACACCACCTGCCTAGAGTTAACCAAGGAGTCACTTCTTTGGCAACAGGCTGGACTGTCATGAGGGCAGCACAGCTGCTTTGAGCCCTCGGTGGACGCTCTGAGGAAACTTCAGCTACAAACACCACTGTAACAATGGCTGCTGCTGCAGCCACGTCTCCTGCTTCAGGGGCCTTGCTCCAATCATGACTACTCCAGCAGCATGTAATTGCTCAGGGTGACTATATTTTGGCCATGAAAAGCCTTGATTGGTGTCTCAGTGACTCTGCTCATCTTTTCACTGGAGGGGCTCAGGGAGAACTTCCTTGTTTGTTCCTGATTGGCGCACATTCAAGGCTTATGACTGCTACACAGGGTGGTGATGGTGGGCTTGAAAGCTGTACACAAACATAACACACCCCTCCTCTGGCTCTATTATGCAGCACTGTTTCTACTCTCTGCAGTCAGACCTGGAGACGTCTCTTCCATTTACCAATATGAAGGCCCAATAAAGGTTTGTTCGAACGAACTCTTCCCTACTTGTGGTAGAGCAGGCTGAGCTGGTTGCATAGAGCAGATAAAAACCCATCATCATTCTCAAGGACCATTTCCTCAACCCCCTCAGCACTGAAATGTGGACTGGATCATGCAGTCACCAAAACAGCAGTCCTTAAGGTCCCTGTGGACTCCCAGGTCACCAGACCTCAGTATGCACCTAGTGGACACCATCTTGCTCCTCCTGCAAGCAGCACCCAGCAAAGTTAATACGGCCTCACCCTGGAGATTTTTTGATAAACTATTTTAGTGAAATTCTGGATAATATAAATGAACCCCCATTTACCCACTGGAAAAATTGGGGATAGAACTTAAATGATCTTGGAGGGTCTCTTGCAGACTGCCCTGAAAACCTCTCATTTCCCTGAAACCATCACAGTGCCCTGAAACCCACACCACCACAAAGCCACTTCCTCTTGTGGTAGCCAAGACACACATGGCACCTTGCCTTCTACTCTGACCTTTCCTCTCACACTCCCACTGTCTTCTTAGGAGCTCATGGATCCTGGCCCTTGCCGTAGCACATCCGCTCCACAAGCAGATTCTCCCCCTCTTATTGACCCCACCATTCCCTACGCTCAAGACGCCACACTGCCAGCCTGGCCCCTGGTGGGGGTGCTGGGCCATGCAGGGGTCTGCGAACAGGTGTTTTCTCTCAGACACCTCCAAAGTACTTTAAAGTCAGTTTGTGCTCAGAAGACCTCGTCATTCATCCCCTTCACCACCCTAAACACTAATTTTCCCTAAAATTTGCCAACTCAGAGAGTGGTCTCTCTGGTTTTTCAATCTTCCTTCCTTTCCACTTCCCTACTTCCAATGAATCAATACATTAGATATGCATGTGATAAAACCTATAATAATCACTGAAAAGAAAACAAAACGTTAAGACCACATAATGGAGGAGATAACTGGAATAGAAAACAAGGTGCCAACTATCCAAAATAGGGAGGCACAGGTGGGATAGGGCACAGGGGTAGCTGAGATAAACAGAAAACAAAGATGGTCACTTCAAATCAAATGAAATCAACAACCGCTTAAGCATAGCCTGGTATATAGAATCCAGCCAAAAGGCAAAGAGAAACAGGAACGCTCAGCAGCTAAGAGCACTTGCCACGAAAGCTGGATGACCCCGGGCCTACCCTGGGTCCTACCCTGGGACCCAGGTAAGAAGCCATGCAGTGGTACACAGCTGGAACCCCAGAACTTCTTTGGGAAGAAGGTGCAGACAGGGGGAATACCCAGAAGCCTGTGGGTCAGCCAGCCTGGAGCACGCAGTGCAGACACAGGAAAGAGCTAGCTGCCTCAGGAAAGGGAAAGGAGAGAACTGATGTCTAAGAGGTGCCCTCTGACCTCTACGTGTGTGCCTGGCATATGTTCACCTGCACACATACAAACACACCCTAAAAATAAAATAAAAACAAAGATTTATTATGGTGGACTTAAAAACCAGGAAGTAGCCATATACTGGCTGTGTGATATGCACTTCAGATACAAAGAAAAGTTAAGAGTAAAAGAAAACAATATAAAGTAACAGAGAAGTTATAAGATTGGAGCATGAATTGTAAGAAAGCTGGGATGGGTGTATCAATGCCAAATGGACCAGCACTGAGATTAATGTCATCCACAGGAACTCAGAACAAGCAACCAAAAATTAGTCAAGACATGTTACATTGGGGTACCAGTTGACATGTCCTAAACGGAATTTATAGGACACCACACCTAGCCATATCACGACAAGCAGGACAAGGATTATCTTCAAATGTATATAGAACATTCTCCAAAACAGGCCACATGTCAGGCTGTAAGGCAAATCTCTGTAAAATTAAAAGGCTTTAAGGCAGGTATTGTGGCATATGCCTGTAATCCCCAGCACTCAGGAAGCTAAGCCAAAAGGATCACAAGTTCAAGGCCAGCTTGAGCAACATTCAAGTGCTTGTCTCAAAAAACTAAACCAAAACCATTGAAAAGGCTTTAAGTGGAGCTAGAGAGATGGTTCAGAGGTTAAGAGCATATACTGTTCTTTCGGAAGACCTTACTTCAGCTCCCATGTTGTGTGGCTCATCACTGCCTGTGCCTCCAGCTCCGGGGATCTGATGTTCTGGCCTCCATGGGACCCCAAACCCATGTATTCATACATATACATGTATACATGCATGCATGTACACACACACACACACACACACACACACACACACACACACNTNCACAGTCTTTTAAAAAAGGCTTTAAGTTATACAGAGTATGTTCCTTAAATATAGTAAAACTTAACAATAAATCAGTAACAAAGAGCTATGACATCTAAAGAAAGCCCCCAAAAGCTGGATGTGATGGTACATGTTTGTTATCTCAGTACATGTGAGGCTGAGCCAGGGGGATGGCTATAATTCCAAGACTAGCCTGGGCTACATAGTGAGACCCTGTTTCAAAACACCAAAACATAAATATTTTTAAAATTTTAACTTGAAATGCTTCCAAAACAACACATTTAGAAACAATTTAAAGAACAGTAATAACTGAAAGAGCACTGAAAATACTTTGAGGGCTGGAGAGATGGCTCAGAGATTAACAGCACTATCAGCTCTTCCAGAGGTCCTGAGTTCAATTCCCAGTAACCAATGGTGGCTCACAACCATCTGTAATGAGATCTGGTGCCCTCTTCAGGCCTGCAGGAATACATGCAAGCAGAACACTGTATATATGATAAAAAAAGAAAGAAAGAAAGAAAATACTTTGAACTAAATGACAATGAAAACAGAATTTATCAATACTTATGAGAGAAGTCAATGCTATGCTAACAGTAAAATTTGTAGCTTTCATGTTTATGTCAGGGAAGAAGAAAGAGCTACAATCATTGAACTGAGATTCCACNTTAAGAGCCTGGGAAAAGGGCTGGAGAGATAGTTCAGAAGTTAAGAGGACTGGATGATCTTCCAGAGGTCCTGAGTTCAATTCCCAGTGAACACATGGTGGCTCAAAACTATCTGTAATGAGATCTGGTGCCCTCTTCTGGCATGCAGGCAGAACAGAGTATACAAAATAAATCTTTAAAAAAGAGCCTGGGAAAAGAACAAATTAACCCAAACAAGTAGAAGAAAGAAATGGGAATTTAATGTGTTAGAACAAAAACAGAAGGAAAAAAATTTTTGAGATAGTTTCTCAGTGTAGCTCTAGCTATCCTCTCTGTAGACCAGGCTGGCCTCAAATGCATAAAGATCCACCTTCCTCTGCCTCTCAAATTCTGGGATTGAATGTGTATACCACCATCACCCTACTTAGAAAATAAATTTTTAAAAGCTGGTTATAAGCTGGGCCTAGTGGTTCAGGCCTATAACTCCAGCTCATCTGGGAACTAAGAAGGAAGGTCCTGAGTTCAAGGCCTGTCTGGCCTACAGCAATTTCAACCGTATCCTACACAACTTAGTGAAACTTTGTCTCAAAAAAACCCTGGTTATCTGTAAAGGTAAATTAAACTGGCAATCTTCTAGATCTGTCAAAGTGAAAAATAGGTACAAATCACTAATATGAGAAAGAAAAGACTTGAGAGACTTCCAACATTAGGAGGCTAAACAGGGGTATTAATAACTTTAGCCAAATACATTTGACAACTTTGATAAAGTGAATGAATTTATTAAAAGTCACCCCTTTGTCAAAGTTAATATCAGAAATACAAAATAGAATAGCTTATATCCATTAAAGTTCTTGAGTTCATAATTTAAAACCTTTCTACAAAGAAAATACCCCAGCTTGATAGTGTTCTTGGTGAGGTCCATCCTTCATTTAAGGATAAAATGAACTGAATCTTAACTACTTTCAGAATTTCGTGGAGAAAGTCCTAGGAGCATCCTCCACGGCAGACCAGTGTCACAGATGAACATGGACCTGGAAATCCTCCCCTAAACCCCAGCAAATTAAACCCAACAATATGTAAACTGATCGCACACCATCAACCAGGACCCTAGTAAGGCTAGTTTTAATGTCAGTACATCTGTCAGTGGAATTCATCACTGGAAAAAATGAAATGTATGTAATCCTCTCAATAAATGGAGAAAATATATTTGACAAATAATAAAAAAAATATCTTACAGATAAAACCCTTAGCAATCTAGGGCTGGAAGAATGCTCTCCATGCATGATAAAGGACATCCACAGATAACCTACAGGAAACTTCACATGAGACAGGGAGGGGCTAAAAATTTTCCTCTGTACCCAGAAACAGAGCAGCTCTTGCCACTGCTAACAGAATGGCGCTGGAGGCCCCAGCCAGAGAGCACAGGGGCGGGAGTGAGGATGCTGAAAAGAAAAGGAGTAACAGAATTGTCATGTAGGGCTGAGATGTGCATGTAGAAGCTGTGTGGGAGACCAGCTCCCACTTTTCCCCCGAGGCACTCTTGAGGAGTGAGGGATAAGAGATATTAGACAGAAGGACAGAGGGGAGATAAACAGATAAAAACACAGGATAGCCTCGGGAGGGCCTGGATCCTTATCCACCGGCCCCTTCTGTCTCTACTAAAGGGCTTTTTAAAGGAATGCCAAGGGGTAGAACAAAAGACCTCCTCCTAGCACAGCCAAGTGCAGACTCTTCTAAACACCTGGTAACCATGCACGTGGTCAAGCCATCCTCTAATGCAGCCCTGCTAGGTAAAGCAAGCTCAGATCTCACTAGGAAACCTTTGTGGGCCTCCACAAAGCTGTAAGTATTCACCAGGAAAAAAAAAAAAGAAAGCAGAAACTTAAAACTAATAGGTGAATTAGAAAATTATAGTGCACTCTATTAACAGGTCAAAACAACGTTTCTCTATATATTAATAAACAATTAGAAGCTAAAACTACAATACTACTTGTGGTACTACACTGAAACATTAAGGGATAAGTGTGAAGCCTGTGTTCTCAAAGCTATAAAATATTGCTGAGAGAAATTAAGACAACCCTAGATAGACAGGAGAGGAAGACAACCTAGGGACGGATGGTGCTAGCGCAGTATCAGACAACACATCTCACTGGTTTCCTGGCTGCACTGGATCATGGCCTCTTTTGACTCTATGGCCTCCCACTCAACCCAGGCACCACCCACATGGCTACCCAGCCTTCTAGAGGTCCACAAAATTTCAGCCAAACCGCTATTGCCCACGTGGTTAAGATTCAAGTCCTGGAGTCCCATAAGGCCTTTGTCTGACCGGCCTGATCTGAGTGCTGTTCTCCCAGGTCCTCTCTCGACATTGCAGGCCTATCCCTGAGAGTGCCTACCTAGCCCACACTCTGCCCCCAATTGATCCACTGCCACACTAGATGCTCATCTGTCATCTCATTTTCTAGATGCGAGGCTACCAGTGTGTAGATGGTCCTCCCTAAAGGATCATGGGCTCCAAAGTGGGGGTGCTGGACATCTTAGCCACATCTAAGACACTGGGATGGGCAGTGTGCCCGCCACCCAACATATACACTCTGGTGTCTTCAGGATGAAGTGAGGTTGGGAGATGAAGATGTGGTGTGAAGTAAGTGGTCCTCCTGCTCAGCATCCTTGCTGGGCCTGGAGGATAAGGTACAAGCCCAAATCAATTAGGATGCAGAGTTATAGGTTCAAATACCACAGTGTCCTAACATGACACCTACCCAGGCCCTTGGCACCCACAAAGCGCAAACACTGGTCCCTGGCCCAGCAGCCCCCGAAGCAAGGCACACACCTTCCTGGTAGGTAGACTCCTGGCCAGCTGCAAAGGAGCAAGTATCCCGGGAGCTGATAGTAAGCCTAACCTGAGCCCTGGTCTGGGTGGGGGGACCACACACACCCTTGACTGAGCCTCACACCTGTGTCCCCCGAGATGCAGGGCCAATATGCCATGTGACCCCAGCCCAGACCTGAGACAACACTGTCTATGTGGGTGCTGTCTCTCAGATAACAAAAGAGGAAAGGTCAGGGGGGTTTAGCACTAAGTAGGTTGTAGGTGAATTGTCTGAGTCCTGCCAGGCCCCACGCAGTCCAGCCCAGCCCTGCCATGCCGCAGCCACTTGTAAAATAATTACTCAGAGGCTTATATTAATTATAACTGCTTGGCCATTAGCTCAGGCTTATTACTGACTAGCTCTTACACTTAAATTAACTCATTTGTGTGGAGTTGAGGCAGCGTGCTGGACTGCCATGCCTAAGGCCCTTGGTTCAAAACTTGCTTCCTCTGTTTCTGCCAAGGGAGCGAACAAAGCTTACTTCCCCTCTCTCTCTACCAAGGGAGAGGATGAAACTGACTAGAAAATGAAACTTACTTCCCCTCTCTCTCTACCAGGGGAGAGGACGAAACTGACAATAACAGCCATTGCTTTATATGATATGGAAATATGGGATATAGATATAATAGGATAAAAGGGTGGATTGTTGAACCTACTTTTAAAATGTAACTTGTCTAAAATGTTTTATATTGGTATAGATTTTAGTTTATTGATAAAAATTTAAAGTTAAATTTGTTATACTGTATATATATATTTTTACTCATGTTTAAGGTATTATGTTTGTTTAACTCATTTAAATTGTAATGGATAATTAAGAAATACAGATTAATAATTACTCTTCTATGATAGTCAAACTTATAGTCATATTAGTTAAGTTTTCTAGATATACATAGATATATTTCAATTAGGTAGGTAATCTTCAAACACTTCAAAGACCTACAGAATATGGCATTTAAAATGTTTTAAAGAACTTAGACTTTCTGGACAGTAAGACACATCTGCTCCTGGCAGCACCGATTTACTTCAAAGAGAAAGATGGGCGTCAAAGACACTCCATATGGAATTTATCTTCTTGGCAAAAAGAGCCATTTGGGCAAGAAACTGTCCTTTCCTGTACTGCTTAAAAAAATGTTGTATCGACTGGACATGCAGGACCCATAGGAAGGTGATCACTGAACTCTGCAAGACGAGATGGTCCTTGAGGTTCCTGCTTCGCAGAGGAGACTGCAAGACATTCCACAGGACAGAGAAAAAGTGACTGAGAAACTCAAGGCCTATAGGCTAAAGATGGATGCCTCAATGTAACAGAGGAACTTTGGATGACTGTCCAGGCAGCCAGATGTCTCTATCATTCTAGATTTTTGGAAGTTGCTTACAATGCTTTTCCTGTTTACTTAGTTAATATTATATCCTTCTGGGGTCTTTGATGTAGTTGAAGACTAGATAGTTATACTTTTCCTTGATTATGATAAAAGATAAATTAGACATAAAACATTAGACTCACAAATACAGGGTAGATAAAATATTTTCTTTAATTTTGCCAAATCAAATAGACTATATATTGTAATTGTAATTCTTGCCAGATAACTGTTTTGTTTTATGTAATTTTACTATGTTGAAGTTAAAACTTTCCTTTTAAATAGAAAGGAGAAATAATGGTGATGTTTTTCTGTATGCTGTGAATATGTGTTGCTCTGATTGATTGACAAATAAAATGCTGATTGGCCAGTAGCCAGGCAGGAAATGTAGGCAGGATAAGCAAACAAGGAGAATTCTGGGAAGAGGAAAGCTGAGTCGGCAGATGCCAGCTGCCGCCGAAGGAACAACATGCCTGCAGACCGGTAAAGCCATGGAATACGTGGCAAAACATATAGATTAATAGAAATGGGTTAATTTAAGTGTAAGAGCTACTCAGTAATAAGCCTGAGCTAATGGCCAAGCAGTTATAATTAATATAAGCCTCTGAGTAATTATTTTACAAGTGGCTGCGGGATGGCAGGGCTGGGCTGGACTGCGTGGGGCCTGGCGGGACCCAGACAAAACTTTCACCTACAGTAGATGACTCAAAGCTGCAGGTGTGGTTTAAGCACCATGGAGGACATGTAGGAAGTGCTCTCAGCCAGCAAGGCCAGTCAGCCTGCCCTACTAAAGTAGGGAAAAAACCCTCTGCCAGAGCAGTTCCACCCAGAGCTTTGTGGTAGGTCCAGAGGCTGCACTGTGTTTCCAAGAACAAAATGATTCTTCCATTAATTTCATATGGAGGCAAACCTGGCTTAAATTTGGCAAATATCAGAGGATAAAAAAAGACAGGAAAAACCAAGATAGGCATACCTGGGACGCTTTGTAGGTTAGTAAGGTATGTTTATGAATGGGAAGGGGTGAGGAGGAAGGAAGGAAGAGGAGCTAGGGAGAGGGAGGGAGGGAGACAGGAGAGGTGAATCACCAGAGTAGAGTGACAGAGCATGGGATCTACTGGCTGGCCTCTATGATGCCCAAGGCTCTGACCAGCCCACCCCAACCCATTGAGCCTCCTAACCCATGCTGCCCCTCTATGACCACCTGCCCTCAGGACCAGGACTTTATACTCACCCTAAAGGCTCTGGACCCTCAAGGTTGACTGAGCCTGGGAGGAAGGAGGGGTGAGAAAGGACGGAGAGGTACAGTCGGGACCAGGCAGCACACAGCCTCAGGAGGCGTTTCCCCATTACTCTGCAGCAGGAAGTACTGGGAAGGAGCTGCGTTGGTAAAGTGGCCAAAGTCTCCCAGGAAGGAGACATTCTCATACAAACACACCCAACTCGCCCTTCTGGATCTGCCAGGCCCACCCTCATCCCTTCCTGCCACCAAAGGTACAGTCTGCACAGCAGGCACTGTGTGGCCCTGAACACCATGGAAGAGGAGCCCTGCTGAGATGCCTCAGCTCTTCCCAGAAACCTGTTGCTCGCACCAGGGTTGCTTGACATACCAAATGGCTTATAAACAACAGAAATTTATCTAACACTTCTGGATGTTGCAAGTCCAAAAGCAAGGTCTTGGAGACCCAGTGGCTGGTCCATGGCTAGTCAATTTGCTGCACCTCATATGGTGGAGAGGTAAGGAGGTTCTCTAAGGTCCCTTTTATAAGGACACTGTATTACTTACTTTTTCTCATTGATAATATACCTGATTTAAAACAACCAAAGAAGGATGGCTTTATCTTGGCTCATGGTGGGAAGGTACGACAATGGGAGTGTACGGCAATGAGGCAGCTGGTCACATGGCATCTGCAGTTGGAAGCAGAGAGGGTCTGATAGTCTGCTTTTGTTCATCTGGGCCCCCAGCCTCCGGGATGATGCTCCTACATTCACATTGGGTTTGTTCACTTCAGTTAATCTTCTGAAAACAGACAAGCTCATGGTGTTCCTGGGAGATTCTAAATCCTGCCAGGTTGACAACCAAGACCCTGCCAAGCCCTCAGGCCTGCTCCCGCCCTGGCTAAGCTAGTCCTGTAGGTCAGGCAACTGTGGGAACTGCCACTACAAGGCTTGGCATACTCAGGGTGGTGGGACCTGGACCTAACCATCACAAACACTAGTACCCCTCATGCAGTCTCCACTTGTGTCCTAATCACCTTCCCAAGGTGCCAACTAAGGGAGGGCAGATTTTCAGATCCCAGTGATGCAGCCATATCCTTGGAGTGCCACTCCCTGCCTGACCTTTAACATCCCCAAGTCCACAGTGGCCTACCCTTCCAAACGAGGGCTGCCCTGAGAAGTAACAGCCTGGTGACTGTTCCCCTAGTCCCTGCCTAAGCTAGACACCTGGAATTCCTTAGAACATGGAAGGCGGGATCTAGCTCAAACGGCCCCATGATCCTGAAGAGCGGGCCACAGCTTAAGTGCGCCTCCTGGAGGTTCTTAGGGTGAAACACACCGAGGAGCAACAGCCTGGTACTTTGGCAGTCCTCAAAAGGCCTCCCTCAGGAGCCAAGGCAAACTGGCTGGTTGTGACACTGGTGAGAGGCACAGTAGACATGGAATTCTGGGCAAGGGTGTGGGGATCCAGATGCCTCCAACCCCTAGGAAGATATTTGACTGCTCTAGTAGCTGGGAGGGGCTGCTGGGTACGGCAGATCTTTCGGGTCTACCTTACCTTGCCCGGGTGACAGAATCAGGTTGATGAAATGGCCCCAAGGCCAGGCATTTCAGCCTCACGGGGAACATGCAGTCAGGTCTCCATCCTTCTAAAGACCCTAAATTCCAGGCTGGGGCTGCCCAAGTGTCTCAGGGTGAGTTCTGTTTCTACCCAAATAAGTTGCCCAAATCCTGTTCTGCTGTGTACTTCTGGAAAAAAAGAGTCCAGTCTGAAAAGCTGACAATCCAGGCTGTAGAACTGGATTACCCACTACCCACGGAGAACAAGGGTTCATCCCAGGTAATGGGGAGACAGTAGGCCGACCAGAGTGACTGTCCTGTCTAATCCAACTGCTATTTGCTGTTGAATAAGGTGTGCATGGGAAGGGCATGTGATGGTTGACTCAGCACATTGTCTAGGTACAGAGATGAAAGAGGGGTCCCTGGGAAGACAGGCAGGTGGCTACTGTCCAGCTTTATCAAAGCCCTCAAGTGTTATTTTCAAAGGAAAGACCAAGTCATATCCTGCCAAGCCCTCAGGTGTACTCCCACCCTAGTTAAGCTAGTCTGTAGGCCAGGCGATGGTGGAAACTGCCATTTTACAGGGCTTGGTAAATACCAAGGGTGGTGGGATCCAATTCCAAAGAATGCAAGTCAGATGATAGCCCTTGTCATTAAACGTGGTGCAAAAAAATAGCTGCCCAAGGAAGTTATGGTTTATCAACAGGGGTGATGTAGAGGACCACCAGCCAGACATTTGACCAAGCCAACCAATTGAGGGCAGAGGCAAGTGTTACAGCTCTGGAGGGAAAGGTATCCTGACTTGTCAGGAAGTCAGGCTATACCTGAAGCTGGGGTCTGGTTTCCCTGCAGGATATGGCAATCCTACTCCACTCCCAAAGGAGCTTCCCAGCAGAGGTTATCTGTTTCTTCTCAGCTCCGGCCCACGTTATTTCTTCTGCTTCACTCTGCTAAGGGGAAACCCCTGCAGAAATGTAGCAATCTGCTCTGCTCCCCTAAGGAAGCTTCCCAGCAGAGATTCTGCTCTGTGCTTGTCAAAGATTTTCACCCAAAACTCTTTCAAGAGATTTGGGAAGGAGGAATCCAGGAGAGTGGCTGCCCCAAGGTAGAAAAGGACAGATGACAACTGAACAGGCAAAGGGGCTTATATAGGGCTTCTTAGGGCAGAGTTTTTCCAGGGAGAA
This sequence comes from Neotoma lepida, assembly GCA_001675575.1. Taxonomy (NCBI): domain Eukaryota; kingdom Metazoa; phylum Chordata; class Mammalia; order Rodentia; family Cricetidae; genus Neotoma; species Neotoma lepida. Next base: position 402,039 of record LZPO01017287.1, on the reverse strand, counting down.
TATTTTCAGGGAGGGAATTGGTCAGATTTCAATCCCCTCGAGTTTGGACAAGCTCAGATTGGCTAGATTTTGTGCTCAGGGATTGGTTGGTTTCGTGTTTACTTGGTCAGGGGCAGATTTGCCTCTTATTTCAGGGCCAAAGTGTGTTTCTTTTACTGGCTTTGGTTCCAGGGCCAAAGTGTGTTTCTTTGGCTCTGGTTTCAGGGTCAAAGTGTTTCTTTCACTGGCTCTAGGTTCAGGGTCAGGGTGGGTTTCTTTCACTGGCTCTAGTTTCAGGGTCAGGGTGGGTTTCTTTGGCTGGCCCTTTTACCCTACAAATGGAGAAGGTAGCACCTCAATACAGTCCAAAGACCTGGCACACAAGAGGACAAGTTTGCTGCCCACATTATTATGATCAGAAGTCCCTGCACCCAACAGAAATGTTGGGCCTCTCCTCCATGGCTATGTACTAGGCAGGGGGGCTGTTCAGGCATCTGACAAGCCTACGGGTCCAGCCTATGTTGACTAAGCCTGTCACAGGAGGATACAAAAGAGTGGCAGTTTGTATCAGTCCAGCAAAGACCAGCTGTGCAAATCCAAGAGGCATATTCCCTGCAGCATATTCCCTGACTCCAAGGACCTAACTAGGGTTGACTTATGGAAATGATTAATACCCTTAGGCCATCACTAGGATTGACTATCATAGTCCAGGCAGAGACCGCAGCTCAGGAAGGCCAAAGTAAGATGCTAAAACTATGCCAAAATCTTTTGTTTTCTATTCCCTACCTCCTCCAGAGCCCATGCTGCCCTCAACCCCCTTGGCACCTTCCNGGTTGTGCAGCCGACTACTAGGATGTTAATCTGGCCTTGGGCTTCGTGGAACAAGACCAATTCATAAATTACTCATGTTTATTTATAAAGTCATATCCTAAAAATATTTCAAGTAATAAATAGTTTTCAACATTTGTCACAATCTGCCTGCCTGGTATAAGGCTTCCAAAGTCAAGAAGGGGATGAGGATTCTGCAGAGCCTCCCATAGCAGGCCTGGGCTCCAGGAATCTCCTGGTCTTCACTGAGGAATGAAGATGTCACTTGGGAGTCCTAGTCCCACCTTGCAGCACCCAGTGGACCCCAAGATGTCCAGGACAAAGCACCCTACTTTCACCTCAGGATCCACAACCAGCCCTCAGAGCTGATGAGAAGCCTAAGCTCACAACCGGCTGGAGATGCACCCGGATGCTGAGTGCAGTGAGTGGCAGCTGCTCCAGGCCACAGAAAGCACACAGATACTTGCAGTCAGGTTTTCATCACTGCCATGAAGGAGACCTGCAGGGAGAGAAGGTGGGGTTTGGGCCTGCCCTCTGCTCCCCACTGTCCTTCCAAACCTCTGAGAATGAGACTCAGCCCTAGCTCCCAAACCCCTGGAGGCTCTGTCTTGTGACTCTGAGGGGGTCCTAGCACTTTATATTTCAGATAGAGGCTACTTGCAACAAGGCTATTGGCAGGAGGGTGATGGAATTAAGACCCCAGCCCACCAAGGAGATGGAGGTAGGTAAGCTGAGCTAGGCAAGGGCACCACATACAAACCTCCTGGAGTAGCTGGCCCAGCATCTCCTGGCTGTGAATGGACTGCCTGTGAAAACAATGTCAGGTCATCCCCTAAATCTGCCTTACACACCTCCCACCAGACCCAGGCCCTACTCCCAAGCTTAGACCAGCGAGGAGTCCAAAAGCCCACAGACCCACCTCGTGGCTCTGCCAGAAAGGCAGGAGCTTGGGCATGTGGGCCAAGGAGGAGACTCATGGAAGAAAGTGTCACGGTGCTGATGACCCTGACCCCAGCTGGCCTCCAAGGCTGGGAGCCCTACCTGTCTATTCTGGTAGCTATGGTCACCGTGAAAGTACCCTCTGTATCTGGCAGGTAGGTGGAGGGCACAACTCTGTAGGTCCCCACTGACAGGAGGCAGAGACGGCTCACTTCCTGGGCATAGCGATGTGGTACGCAGCTTAGCAGTGGCTCCTGGAGCAGCAGGGAACATGCATTCTGGTTCTCACCATCTGCTGGAACCTGGGGCAACAGTGGAATCAGCATGGGGAGGCCTATACAGGATGGCAGGGTTTGCTCTCCCTCTGAACAGCACCAGCTGAGGGCATAATGCCCAGGGTCAGCTGGTGTATCTGATACTCCCAGTCCTTGAAGCTAGCAAACCCCTTTGCCAAGGACAAAAAGCCTTGGAGCCATGCCACTCTTGCTAAAGACCCTGTCAGAGCTCCAGGTGGCATGACTCAAGACCCCAAGAGTCTAGCTTTTTAGGATGTATTGACACCCCTCAACACAATCTTCTTAATGAGAAATTCCTGTTCTCTCCTCCCCACGTCACCTGCATTCCAGGTACACATGCTTCTACCCACCACAATGAATCCTAATGCAGCCCAAGACACACTCAGCCAATGTGAGGCCCCAAAATGAACAAAGCCTCATGGGATGGGAAGCATCATTATTGTTGTCATGGAATCTGTAGCCTATGACCCTTGACCTCTAGCACAGTACTTTTCTCCCATTTCTCCAACTAAAATTTTACTCAGTGTGTTCCCTGGCCTGTTGTTGGCTAAGAGATAGAACAGAGAGGATAAAGAAGCAAACCTGGGGAGGTTTGAGGCTCACTGAGCCTTCCCTAGCCTGAGCAACCTGGCAGAGACACTGGTTTTGTACGCAGAGCTCCTGGCCCATCACAGAGTCCCCAAGGTGAGGCCCTTTGGTGCGGCCTCTCCTCTATTACCTATGGCTACCCTGGGCTGACTGCCTTAAGACAGAGTTCCTGGAGCATGTGTCCAGAGTCCTGAGCCACCTCAACCATGCTGGAACCTATCTGTAGTCTTCTGGGCTTGATGACTGTGGCTGTAGCACCTGACCACCAGGCTGTCCTGCTATAGGCAGTAGCCAAGTACAGGTCTCTCTCCTTTGCTGTTNTTCTGGACTCTGTGAGCTTTTCTAGCAGAAGCCCAGACTTCTGTCTTGCTCTACCTGATCCTGTTAATAGTTCCAGTACCACCTGGAACACTGAGCTGAGTGACATAGGAAAGGACAGGCTGTGGGACCTGGTACTGCCATGGGTGTGTGACCACTGTCTGTGGTATGAGTGAGTGAGGCTTCTTTATAGTAACTGCCTTGGACCACATCCATCTCAAGGTGAGGCTGGGCTCTGCCTCAGAACTCCTAGAGAAGCCCCAGAGCCCAGGGTCAGAGATAGGAGGCATACAGTGGATGGAATGACCTCAGACACTGGTGTTTTGCAGCGAGGTGAGCTGGCCCAGATAACCCCAGCAAATACAGAATTTGCGAAACGAGAGGCAAGTGAGCCTCTCCTGAGGCCAGCCAGCTGGACTAATAGGCCCAAATGACAGAATCCAGCCTCTGTGTCACAGCAGCTGGCCTCTCCTCCAACCTAGCTCACCTGAAAGATATGGAAACCAATGGGGTGGAGCTGGCTGTCACTGAGTCGGCAGTGTTGGTGCAGGGTGATGCGGATGTAGCGGGGACCAGCACCCTCAGGAACGGAGAAGGGGAGGCAGGGATTGCAGGGGTAAGAGGCAAAGTTCCTGCTGCCCCCAGCTGTCTGGCCAGCTTTCCAGCAGCCTCGCAGCTGTACAGTCTCCCACTCGCCTGCAGGCAGGGCTGTTCCAGGTGATGTACCCTTGGTGGCCGGCCTGACAGCACTGTCAGGAGGACAAGCACAGAAGGCACTGGCAGCCCTGTCCAAAGGAACTTGCCCAAGTCCAACCCTCACACTGAGCACACCCCTGCTCCTCCCCAGGCCTCAGCCCAGTTGAAGGAAACCCAGCTAGCACTGGCTCCTCACCTGAGAGAGATTTTCCCAGTGGAGAAGACTCGGAGCAAGAACTGCCCTGGCACATCCTTCAAGAAGGTGCTAGGGACGGCCAGGTAGTAGCCTGGGGAGAGCTCACAGTGCAAGTGGACCTCACGGTCATACGCATGGCATACAGTGCCAGCCACAGGTGGTGCAGACAGGACTCTGGGCAGGCTGACCTTCCGCTTCTCTACCTGCATGAATGGACACAGGAGGCTCTGAGGAGAGTCACACCAATACACTGGGCCTCTGCCTCCCTGCTTTCCATGGCTCAGGAAAAGCTCCCAGGAGACAGCCCATAGAATCCATCCTTGGCTTCCCTCAAAGATGCATAACAGACAAATCTAGAACTATGTTCAAAAAAGCCCATGACCAGTGCAGCCTGGGGAATGCTGGGGAAGGTACTTTCCAGTAACTTTACTACTATGAGGTAGGTCAAACTCACAAAGGGACAATCAACAGTGGTGTGAGTTGTCACATTCTCTATCAAGATACAGAAGATTAAAATGTAGCCACTGAGGAAGCAAGTAGTGGCTCCTCAGTGACCTGTTCTAGGAAATAGATACTAGTTCATAAAACTGACCAGATGTCTGAGACTGACAGTAAAATAACCCTATACACTCAAAGGTTGTAAAGGAGAAGCCAGAGGAAGGCAGTTAGGTGGAGTACACAAGGCAAGCAGCAGCCCTAGTATAATGGGGCACTTCCCTTGGGGAAGATGGGAATTGTAGGGATCAGGCTAGCCTCCACCTCTGAAGTGGGATGGGCGGGCTTTGAATCAGCTGCACCTGCTGGTATATCAGGTGCCTGTGGCCAGAGGACCTGGGAAAAGGAACCAATGGCCAAAAGATGGGTGCTCCTGAGACCAAGGCCTCCAATACGTCTGCCTACCTTTACACCATGGGGCCAGCGGATGGAGTTACCTTCCAGATGTGCAGGCCCACAGCCTGGTAGTCCTTGCCTGGGAGATTCACTGGTGCAGGACTGGCACCCACCAGTGCCCGGGTCTGGCCCACTAAGCACCTCCGAGGTCTCTGAAGGACAGCCACACACACCTCACTGGGTTCCAAGAGCCGTAACCAGAACTTGGGGTTGCAGGGAAAGCAACTGTTGTTCCGGCAGCCTCCAGCTGATTGCCCTATGACCCAGGCACCAGGCAGTGCCCGTGTGTGACACAGCACCTTCTCTAGTGGGAGAGCACATGGGTCAGCTTTGGAGGACCTTGCTGGCTCTGCTTCACCCACAGGCCAAGGTAAGCACACAAGTGGCGGTCAGCCCACCCTCCAAGAATCCCACCCATTCCCTTCTCCAGGTCCTCAGGAAGTCAATCAGGCAGAAAGGGCTGTACCCAGTCACTGGTGTGCCAGCACCTGTGAAGGCTCCTGACTTCACAGAGGAGAGTCCACTCCTGCTGGTGGTCCTACCTGTGTAGAGACTCTGTAGGTGGCCAGCCTCTGTGACTGGGTAGCCAATGGTGACCTCGTCAAATTCCCTGAGGAACTCCTCTTCCTCCATCCAGAACTCTCCTTCCTGGAGTTGTGCCAGCAGCTCAGACTCCTCAGTTCGCTCTACCTGGTTCCACCCTTCACCCCTGCAGGAAATCTCATTCTAGTACAAGTTCAAGGTAGATCATCAACAGGCAAACAGGGAAGTGGAGCCCCAAGTTTCTGCCAGACCCTGGATGGCCAGCTGCACAGCACACTCCTTTGCTAAGAAGTGACCTATAGAAGGGGCCTACTGTGGTCTGGCTGTCCATCAGAACCCCTCCTTCCCAGGGGGACCCCATGCCTGAGAACTTGCCTTCTTAAGGCCATCACACCAGAGCAGGGACCCTCTAGTCTCTGAAGGAGCTGTCATGTTGAGCAGAGCACTGCTCTACTTAGTGGCAGCATCAGACCCAGGCTGGGCACAGAGGGTAGTTGGGGTCCAAGAGCCTTAGAGCTCCCTGGCCTCAAGGGGATCCTGGCTTAGTCAGGTCTTAAAACTGAGCTGAGGACTTTAGCTGCAGGCCACCTTCAAACCTCTACTTATCCAAAAGCCTAGCCAGGCATTCACTATCCTATGGGTACCCAAGATAAAACCCCATTTAAAAAAAAAAAACAAAAAAAAAAACCTCGTACAATCCCAGGTCTTCTAAGACCTAAACGAAGCAAGGGGGTGTGCAAACAGGTGCTGAGTGATCTCTGCCACAGAAAAGCAAGCACTATCCTGGAAGCTGGACATGAGCACAGAACAGGCCAGATGAGCATCGTGGCATGCCCTCAGGGTACCAAGCCCTCCTCCCACATGCAGCCCCCTCCTGGTACTTACCCCTCTCTCCAGNGGCCCTGCCAACAACGTCGGCCCCAAGGGTTGTGAATCCGCAGCAGGAGGACACCCTGGCCAGTCCGACTCCACAGCTCCCGCATATCTGAGACAATGAAGGCATGGAACTCCCCGAGCTCCCTGGCACCTGTGCAAACAGCTCAGTCATGTGTAGGACCAGCATCACCATGTCCCCAAACTGGATAGGGCAGATTCCTGCTTTCTTGCCTGTAGAAGATGCCCCGGGTCTCCATAGAGTTAAGGAGCTCTGTTCCTAAACATGGGCCAGCTACTTGCAGTGCTCACTGGCATTCTGTGCCAGGAAAGGCCAACAGCTGGGCCCTGGCTCACTGCCACCAAGGAGTGGTGTTGCACATAATATTTCTTCCTCTGGGCCTCAATTTACACCATGTGTGTCAGTGCAGGACCAGCTATCAAGTATGAAACCACTAATACTGTCACTGACATACCTAAAACCATCCATAGCTAAGAGTCTTCCCCTAGGCAAAGCCAGATGGAGAAGGAACACTTGAACCAGAAGTCAATGTTGAGGCCTCGAGGTCAAGAGGAATTCTGCCTGCCAGAGACCACAGAACAAAGGGTCCTTACAGGAAAGAGAAGAAGTGCTATTCCAGGGACAGTGGAAGCCAGAAAGAGGGCAGGAGGGCCCCTGTGACCACAGTTCTATTCCCAAAGAATAGAACTACCTTTCTGCAGCTACCATTCTCGGTGTCCCTCTCAACCCCAGCCCTTGAGGCTTCAGTAGCCCCAGTAGCTCTTTGCCAGGAAGAGGGGTTCTCCAAAACCAGAAGTGTCAAGAACCAGCCCTCCCACACTCTGGGGCTACCCAACATCAACAGTCCCAAGAAGCTGATGGTCAAGGAGGCAGGTTTAGGGGAGCCAGCATGAGGAGCAGTGAACACACACCCTGCTCTTCCCTTCAATCCTAGGATCTGCCTGAGGGGATCCCAGACCAGAGCTTTGCCAACTCTTAGCTGCTGGACTGGCCAGTGATTACCAACAAGTCTTGGGTTATTTTGATAGTCATATTTTATTATTTACGTGTGTTCACATGTGTGTATGTGTGCATGTACATATGTGTGTACAGGCCAAAAGACAGCCATGGTGTTGTTCCTCAGGAGCAATGTTATATTATTAAAAAATAGTCTTAAATGTGAGTTGACAATTATAAAGGTGGCACTACAGTATTATCAGAAAGATCTGGTCGGGCATGTAATACTGCCAGTGGTCTCAGCACTTATGAGTCAAGAGGCAGGAGGACTGAGTTCTACGCAAGCCTAAAACCCACCAAAACAAAACAGCAACAAAACGAAAAAAAACCAAAAAAATCTGAACTATCCAACATTACTTGGAAGGATCAAGAAAACCACAGCAGGTCCAGCAATGAAGGAAGACATTCCAAAGTTTATGTAATAACAGAAAATGGTATACAACAAAAACAGAAAAGGTAGTACACACAGGAGAAAACTCAAAAAGTGCACTAAAAAGTTGTAAGTGGCTTATAGAATTTTACTTGAGTGAGCATTCTTTCTTCTTATTTTTGTACACAAACTTTACTTCATGAACCTTAATGTGTCAGTAAGATGGAAAATGGCTTTGAACTTTGGTTGGTTACCAGCTGGGCAGGGATGATGTCTAAGTGTGGTCAGCTTAGACACTGTTCCTGCTACTGCTTCTATCTAAGCGGTCTGTGAGCAACAGGGGACACAATGTAGGGTCCAGCCTTGCTCTAGGTGAAAGGACTGGTCTTGGAGAACAGGGTCACCTCTCCCTGGAGGAGGGATAACACAATCTCTAGAGGAGGAGAGGGATAACAGAACCACACAAACACAAGACAGCCCTCTCGGCAACAGACTTCCTTCTCTATAACAAGCTAATGGTGGAGGGGGTTGTAGCAACAGGCTGTACCTGCTCTGGGGCTGAGCACAGAGCAGCTGATCACACACTGGTCCTTCAGGCGGAGTAACTGCCGACAAGTCCTTTGCTCCCCGCCACTGGGTCTGTCCTGCTGGCCACTGGCTCCCACCATGTCTTTCAGGCTCCACCTTTCTGCCAGGCTTCCAGTGAGATCCACCAAGGCATCTGCCACCTGCCCTGCCCACAGGTGCTCATAGGATCCATGGACCCTGGGGAACCACAAGCACAGGAGATATAAGCCTTCCTACTGGGACTTCCTGCCTCTCCTAGTCCCACAATCCATCACATCCCAAAGCACCTTCCAAGCCACCCTTTCACTGCACCTGGATTGCTCCTCNGCTTCGTATCACATCTTCACTCATCTGTAAATGTCAAAATCTGCTATGGCCCTGTTGTTCTCTGCCCAGGTTCAGACCCATTCTTCTCTAGTGTGGGCAGCAAAGGACAAGACAAAGGGGCACAGAGGCTCCATTTCTGAAGTTCAAACCCCACCGTCCCAAGTATTGATATTCTTCTAGCCTTCTGAGTCCCTCTGCTCAGACACCTGCCCATTAGCCAGCCTCCTTCAGCAAGATGCCCCACACCACACAGGAGGGACAACTGTTCAACTAGGGACTGCAGTGAGAGCAGGACTGTGATAATCAAGTGCTGCTCCACAACCAGGCTCCTCACTCCCCTGCAAACAGGCAACAAACCACTTGTCTTGACTGAATGTTCAGAAACATATATGGGGGCATCTTTGTGCTGGGACTGAGGAATGAGGAGGACCTCTCAGTAGAGTGCTGGAAAATATGGGAAGGAAAAAGGAAGCAGGGAGGGCAAATGTCCACATCAGGACCCACAGGACTGGCTGTCAGACCCTGAGGACTGCATAGGGCTCTGCAGCCCAGGGCAGAGATGGGCCTCTGGGGACAGTCTGGATGCTGAAGCCACCCAACCTGGCTGGCCTGGCTGCTTCTATACCATACGTACTTAGCATAGGCCTTTTCCAGTAAAGGAAGCCAGAACACATCCTCTCTCTGGCACCTGGAGAAGCAGAGTCTCCCGGCAAGGCAAGGCAGACGGTCATCTATGGTCACCTCCTCCCAGTGTCCAAATTGCCAAATTCGACAGGTGAAGAAACCTTGGTACTTCTGGTCAGACCAGCTTGGCTGTCCTGGAGGGAAGACCTAACATGCACAAGGAGAGGCCAAACAGACAGCATGACATCAGCATCAGTGAGCTCCTCAGCATCCTAACAGCGCGGCCTCACAGAAGCACTGCAGACACCTGAGGGGCCACCATCACCTGTGCTCCTCAGTGTCCTAACAGTGTGGCCTCACAGAAGCACTGCAGATACCTGAGGGGCCACCTGAGGGATCATCACCTGTGTTCCTCAGCATCCCAACAGAGTGGCCTCACAGAAGCACTGCAGATACCTGAGGGGTTATCTGAGGGACTACCATCACCTGTGCTCCTCAGTGTCCTAACAGTGTGGCCTCAACAGAAGCCCTCTATGAGTGCCTGTTAAGAGTAAAGGGCTCTACTCTGTTGGATGCCAGATCTATATGGCCATGTCACAACAAACTCAACCAGTGAACACAAAATTCAGATTTTCACATAAATAACTCATGTCCCCAAAGTTTATAGCCAACCACATTTACTGCCCCAAATAAGCATTTGACCCGAATCCAAAGCTTTGGCAGGCAGGAGTAACTTTTTTTTTTCTTTTGGTTTTTCAAGACAGGGTTTCTCTGTGTAGCCCTGGCTATCCTGGAACTTGCTCTGTAGACCAGGTTGACTTCAAACTCAAGAGATCCACCTGTCTCTGCCTCCTGAGTGCTGAGATTAAAGGTATGCACCACCACATCCCGCTTCTGTAACCCAATTCTTGACAGACCTGGCTGTAACAGGTAGCCACAGGTCTAACAGCCCTTCCTGCTTCTCAAAGCCAAGTGCCCCAAACTGGCCAGTCACTGGCCCAACTAGGTCCACTGCTCGCTTGTTAGTAGGCAAAAGCAGGCTCTTCACCTAGGGAGACTTAGTGTGGTGCTGGCTTCAATACTCAGGAACAGAGGAAATATGATGGCACCAACATCCTCTTTTATAGAAAAGTTAGATGTCAACAAGGCTGTAAGGAGAGGTAACAACAGCGATGAGCTTAGCCCAGGGCCCAGGACACAAGAGAAGCCATATATGGGCTACCCCATATATGCCTTAACTGAAAATCCTGAGCTATGAGCCAACCTAAAACAAGCAGCACTGTGAGGAAAGAAACCCACAAGGCCTTTTTATGGAGTCTGTCTGTATTAGAAGACAGTTCCAATGACCTTTTCCCTATTGGTATTTAAAACCTACTATGAAAAAAGAAAGAAATCAATCCAGTAAAGAAAACAAATTCCAAACCAGAGACACAAGATGCCTCTGCTGACCCTGTTCTACTTGCCAGCTTGGCCTGTTTTTGTGTCCCAAATGTGTGGGTGGCTCTGGTCTGGTGGACAGGACACACTTGGGCCACTATCTTGGTGCCCTAACCTTTCCCAGCACCCATGCTGGGCAGCCGCAATTGTGCTACAGCAGGCCCTGCTTTTGGAATAATCTCCTGTGCTGTGCAGGCAGAAGGAATTGAGTGGGGAGAAGTCTAGGCAGCTCCTACCTGGTCCAGGAGGTGTTGACTCTTCTGAAGGGCAGCGCAGGCACACAGGAACCAGCAATCCCCCAGCAGCCCTTGCTTCACCTGTCCTTCCCATGGGTTATCTGGAAACAGCTGAGGTGTGGCACAAATTTCCTGAAATCAAGTCGTCCAGTTATCTCATGCCTGTGGCTACTCTTTAAGCTAAGAACAGATGAATCCAGGGCAGACTATGGAGGCATTTTCTTATTATCTGAGCTTCTGGCCCAAAGTGGAAGGGGAAGCTACTCCTCCATCACCCCTACCCTTCAGCACCTCCTTGGCTACAGTTCTCTCATGGAACATCTCTACACGCTTTCCTTATTGGCAAGACCTCAATTCTGGATGACCCTTTTAGAAACAGCTAAGTTTAGAAATCAGCTCTACTTTATTAATTCATGGTGACAAATATCAAATGAGGCCTTTGCATTGCTACAAAGTCTACTGTGCCTTTACAAGGTTCAATGTCCTACCTCCTCAGACAATCTCATACCTTCCTCTTTATCTCTCTTCTCAAAACATTCTCATCCCCTTTGCCTGAGCACCTGAGCTACCAATCTGTCCTCCTGCTTCACAGAAGCCACTGGGCATGCACCTTCTGCTACCCTGGAGCTGGACTCGGCCTGTTATACCCTCTCCTTTCTACATGTTCAGGCATCCCACTCCTGGGGCACACTACACCAGCATGCTACCAAGATAGAGATCTCCCGTTTTTAGTATCTGGCAGCACTGACCCCCTTCCTAGGCTCCCTTCAATGATAGCTTCTCAGAGAAACTGCCAACTCTATTGCCCTTTCCCTTCACTCTTATCAAAGTCTCCTCCTGCTCCTCAGCCAATCATGGCCCCAAATGCCTCAATTTCACCTTCGTGATATGAAATATAATGGGCATGACTTGTCATTTAGTAACTTTCAGAACTGCTGACTGTCCCTAATCCTCAAGGACATGGAAGCTCCCATTAGCTTTCATGGTTGCTACATGCTCCTCTGGTACTCTCCTCACTGCTGCATCTCACCTGTCGCTGATGCCCTGTTAGGGTGCTGCTCACCTGCACACTTCTACATTAAGGCTTAAGGCTAAGTCTTGAGACTTCCTCTACCCCTTCCCTCCAGGTCCTGAGTGGCTCTTCCAAGCTGGACTGTAAACCATCTATCCCATCTATCATACTCTTCCTGAACTTCTGCCCCATCTACCTGACAACTCCACCTGAGCAAGGGAGGCAAACCAGGTGCTGCCCAGGACCACCACCCATCTATCACTCTGGCCAGGAATCGAGAAGTCATTCTTTTTTCATCTATATAAATTATGCCTGTTTCCTTGTGACACAGCCTGAGTATGGAGGTCAGAGGCCAACTTATTGGAGTGTCTTCTCTCTTTCTATCATGTGGGTCCCAGGGATCAAACTTAGGTCATTAGGCTTGGCAGTAAATGACTATCTGCTGAGCCATTTCAACGGCCCAAGCAACCACCCGATTCCTAGTTTGGCTTTTACTTAAACAGGCACTCTTTCCAAAGTATTCTCAAAGCTATCTACTGCAAAGGCCCCTCCACCCAGCTAGCTGTCAGGCTAACTTGAACACCAAGATCAACTTCCAGCACTATTAAAAGGGCAGCCTGCTTTCTAGCCCCGACAGTCATCTCCCTCCCAGGAGTGAGTTTCTTTCCCATTGTTCTTTTTCTGTCTTGTTTACTACTGTTGGTGTAATTATAAAAAGGCTACAACTCACATGGTTAAAATATAAAATACAAAAAGGTACCCGTGTCCTAGTCACCAAATAGCAAGCTTCTTAAAACATCCCAACATACTTACTCCTTAACTGAAAACGCTTTACAGGTCTCTCACGGCACTTGAAATCCATTTATTAATTTTTATTTTATGTGTATGCATATTTAGCTTCAATCTGTATCTGTGGACCCCATGTGCATGTACTGCCTTCGGAGGCCAGAAGAGACTGTTGGATTCCCTGGGATTAGACTTACAAATGGTTGTGAGCCACCATGTAAAACCCATTTTTTTTTAAGTACAAAAGAACAACAACAAAAACTCAAAAACTCTCAGTGTTGCCCAAGAAAAACTAGGATGCTTATCAACACCATTGAGCCAAGCAGTGCAGGCTGCACAAAGGCAGGTGTCCATCCAGTTGTCATGGATACAGTAGCATTAGATCCACGTGAGGCAGGCTGTTCCCTGAGCAGTCTTGTTCAGCAGATAAGCCACATCAAAAAACACCAACAAAAGCACTAGGCCTGGGCATCCATTTTAGCTGCACGAAGTCCAAAACAACATCTACCACAGCTCTTTGTGGCCATGAAGAGGGTAACATTGCTGTGAGGAGCAGATCCGAGCGGATATAGCAAATGACCAGGACACAGCAAATGACCAAGACTGATGGGAGGCTGGAGTGAGGCAAGAAAGTGGGGCTGTGCCTGTTATAATGACCGGGTCCTAGTTCTTATGCAACTCCACCTTCAGCTTCTGGATCAATCAAATAGATTTGCTCCTGCAAGTTAAACTGTTCAATTGAATGCATCTGCAATAAATTGACCAGTCGATCCAGAAACTACTGGTTGGTGACCAGAACTTTCTTTCCTATTTTGCAATACGTAATCCCACCTGCCTGTACCATTTAAGGGAATCCTGAGAAGCCAACAGCAGCAGCCCCTTAAGTTTTCCCCAATATGCACTGGTTAACCACAAAGATCCCTCTGTTCTGTGCCACTTCTTGGGTGTTCATATTCCAAAGCCAAGAGCTACTAAAATAAATGTAAGCAACGTACAAAGCCAAGAAAGATTTGTTGAGGCTGGAGAGGTGGCTCAGGGGTTAAGAGCACTGGCTGCTCTTCCCAGGTTCAATTCCCAGCACCCACATGGCAGCTCACAACGGTCTGCAGCTGCAGTTTCAGGGGATCCAACACCCTAACACAGACATGAATGCAGGCAAAATACCAATGCACATTAAGAAAAAGTAAAAAGAAGAAGAAAGGCACACTGAAGAAGAAACATTTGTCAAAGTATGCTGAATTACACCTGACCAAAATTAAGTGGTGGAATTGGAATTACTGCTTTTAATCTTCAGAGTAGAACAATTCCTTTACTACCTGACTTTGGGTCGTAGTATATTTTAGTACAAATACTCCGAGACAACATCTAAAAGACAAACCATTTGGCTGCTTCCAACCTCCTGAACTGGAAGAGCTACCTCATCTCAATCCTCAGGGTCAGCTAGAACCTTTCTGAAAGGGCTTGAGGAACTACCAGAGTGGGCGGCGGGTCCTGCTAACCCCAGAGCCCACCTCTGTGGGAAACTTATTCGCAACACCCGCCCAGGCGAGAGAGAGACCCGGCTGCACCTGGGGCCGTCTCCAAGTGATGTCCTCCCGAAACTGGGCCAGAGGCGTGGACAAGTTGAAAAAGAGCGAGGAGTCCGAGGCGGGGAATGCGGCGTCCCGGAAGAGCTCCCGCGCCGGCGTCTCGACCCGGACCGCCTGCATCTTCGGCGCCCTGGGCTCCCATCTGCTGCCTGTGGACTCGGTCGCCGCCCGGGAGCGAGTGCGTGACCGAAGCTGCAAACCTGGTCAGCTTAGCCCGCGAGACCTACTGCTGCCGACCCGCCCAGCGCCGCATGCTCCGTTGTCCCGGTAACCCGTCAGCAGCCAACCAGGCGCTGTCCTTTGGTCATGTGACCTAGCTGCCTAATCGCGCACGCGCTTCAGCTCCGAGTCCAGGGGGGCTGGACTCGCAGGTTCTGCTCTCGCGAGAGTTCGTCGTCTGTTTCTTCCCCGGCGGCGCTAACCTGATAAATCTGTATACTTTATTCTCAGGACGGCGCAGCCGCAGTCGCGTGAACTCGATGTGTAGGGGACCACCGGAAAAGACGCTTTGGTTTAGGTCGCTTTGGCAACCACCGATCCCAGCATGCAGCGCCGTTCCCAGCATACTTCGCTGATCACAGGGGCCGTCTACTTCCCGGCATGCGTTGCTCCTTCCGGTGTCAGGCGGGAACTTGGCGTACCGCTGGTTTCCTCCCTGTGTTCTGGAAGAGCCAGTGTGGAAGGCACTGCTCGGGAAGGCCGGTTGTGACCCCTCCGGGGCCGACTTAGTGTCTGTGCGGTGGTGGTTGTGTTGTCCTGGGAAGGCAGANGTGTCACCGGGGTTGAGACTTACCTGGCTTGGGCTTTCGTCTCAAAACAGTTGGGTATCGGATGCTCTGGATCGTAGAGGGCCACGGGATGCAGCTGGAACATTCGTTGAACCCCTAAATGGCCGGGCATATGGTTTTGTTGGCTGGATGGTGACTACCCGGACTTCCGGCCCCATTCACGGTGCCGTGGGGAGATGAGGACAGTGACCTTTTGACCTGCTCGAGAATCCACTCTGCTGCAGGGACCGGCTTTTCAGTTCCCTGGAAGAACACAAACCTGCCAGAGGCTATTCTCTGTTGCTTCTCTCGAACTGTTCTTCGTCGAGGCTAGAGTCTTCATACAGGGTTAAGTAAGGGAGACGAAGCCGTCTCACACCTTGTGACAGCTGCCTGCCACCTGTTAGGGCTGCCCTGATTTTTGCCTCCTCGGGGCCACTTTTACTCAGCATTGGATAAAGGGTAGTCAGGTTGAAATCCGTTTTGTGCAGTTAGTAGGACAAGTATCCGCTGCTGGAGGAGGAATAGCCTGCTCAAAGANCTTCTGTCCTTAACCTGCCGTTTCAGAGCCTGGGCAGCTGCCCCTTCTTCCAGTGAAAGGCTGTGTAGCTCCCGCATTAGCAGCAATTGTTGCTGGGGCGTGACACTGCTACCTTGACTCCACTAGGCGTCAGCAACATGATTTGAGACAGGACACTCATCTCTTTGCACTCATCTCTTTGCGGAGGTTGTCAAAAAATGGAGTAGCCACAGTCCAACACATCTTTGGAATGCCTTTTACTTAGTACTCACGGTGTTAACCCAGGTGATTCTGCCTCTGGCCGGCTGAAAACTACACCCCAGTTGAAAGGAATCATTAATGGTCTGGGCTTTGTTTTACTGGCAAGTCTTGAATGATTGTGATAAATTATCCCCAACTGGGAGTCCTGTACAACTGGTTCACCCCAGAAGTCTCATAGGAGTGGTTAGCAGAACTGCAGTGGTTAGGTTAGCTTAGGGGAACAGCAGCTTCCTGAGGCTACATCCAAGTCCAGGGCTGGGCCATACCCAGAACCTGGAAGGAACAGTGTCTTAAGGTTACTATCGCTGTGATGAAACACCATGACCAAAGCAACTTGGGGAGGAAAAGGTTTATTTCACTTACACTTGCATCAGAAGCAGTGAGAGCAGGAACCTGGAGGCAGGAGCTGATGCTGAGGCCATGGAAGTATGCTGCTTACTGCTTGCTCTCTATGGCTTGCTCAGCCTGCTTTCTTACAGAACCTGGGACCACCAACCCAGGGATGGCACTACCCACAATGGGCTGTACCTCCCCCATTGATCACTAATTAAGAAAATGCTCTACAGCTAGATCTTAAGGAGGCATTTTCTCAACAGGCTCCCTCTTCTCTGATGACTCTAGCTTGTGTCAAGTGACATAAAACTAGCCAGCATAGACAGTAAGGCAACTGGTGCTGGCTAGGCAATAGCCTAGGCCTGCAGATGCTTGTACTTTAGTCAGAGATGGTGTTAGGGCAGCTTATCGATTGACCTGTTCTATTCTAGAGCCCTGTGATCTGTTTGCTCAACAGTATGTAGCCATGTTCCCTCAGCCAATTGGGAGAGGACTTTCTTTTCCCTCCTGGCCCATCTCCATCCCTGGGCTTGGATCCTAGGGTACCAAGAAAGACTAGAAGTTGTCTAGGTGGACAGATGAAAAGGAGTATGGAGGCAGCTGGCTGTTGGCCTAAGTCCCAACAACTGAGGACCTTAAAAGTCTGACCCCAAACTGGCTGTGGCAGAACACCTACTATCCTAACATTCAGGAGGCAGAGTAAAGAGGAATTGTCTCAAAATCTCAAAACCCATCAGCCAAAGGTTCTTCATGCAAGGGACTGCCAGCTCATATCACAGCATCATGTGGGAGTCCCTCACTACACTGATGTCCATGGTCACTCCAGCTTCTAATGGGAGGACTGAAACATACAAAACACTTTCTCTGCAAGTCCATGGATGTCTTGGGGCCCTTTGAAATCTTAACCCTTCTTGCTGCTTTCTTTCTGAACCCTTCTTTCTGCCTACTCTGGTTTTTCAAGGGAGTATTCCCCAACTTGCTCAGGAGATCCTCTGCTAAACCCTGGTACGTCCATGGTTGAGTGGCAACAGCTGAGCGTTTCTATGCTGGTCATTGCTTTTCCATGGAGATACAGAGATAAAAAATCAGGGTTAGCTTGCAGATGTACCCAGGTTAGGTTGAGGGTAGTGGTGGGGAGCAAGAAGCAAACTCAGTCTTGGAGAGGGGACAGTTAAGGTGCCCTCAGTGAAGGGACAAATAACTGCCACAGAAGACAGTGCTGAGCCAAGGGTACAGTCTTGGGCAGACTGCCATGTTTACTGGGGACACACCATACAGCTTCTGTCCTCTTAAATAACCCTGGTTTCAGTTCTTTGTTTTCTGGTAGCTAGTCATCTATAGAGTCTGACCTCTTCCTAGCTCTGGGGTCATAAATAGAAAGGAGAGTGTGCCTCAGCTCTAGATAGACAGTAGTTTGGGATAGATGGCTTCAGAGGTAAAATGCTTGTTGGAGATGCATGAGAACCTGAGTTCCATCTCTAGCACCCACATAGATGAACATGACTGCATGTTCTTATCATCCCAGTGCTGGAGAAACACAGATTGGGAACCCTGTGCTTGATGCTAGCTCAGCCTAGCCTAATCCAACAAAGCTCGGGTCCCAGAGAGAGATAAGGTCTCAAACAAGGTGCATGGCATCTTAACCTATTCCCTAAAACCTTCATCTCACTGCCCACACACAGAGCCCAGGGCCAGTCACCTGCTTTGTACCCCATTTCTCAATCCTCAAAACTACCTCTTAGGTACTACAATGAAGTTGTAGATAAGAAAGCAGCTGGGCACACACACGATGTAGTCTGATGCCTGTTGAGATCTTTCCTAGTGTGGTGTGCAGAAGATACAAAGACAGGTATCCCATTCCAGCCTTCAAGTGCCAACATGTGCAGCTGGAGTGCTTCCAACCACTAAAGTCAGCTTGTAATCACATGGTGACATGCCAGAAGACAAAGACCAAGGTACTGAGAACCTGGTGCAGACAGTAATACTGCTAAGTGCTCTGGTTGGTAAAGTCACCTCAATTTGGAGCTCATTGAGCATGTGGTTACTTTAGACATAACTGTGCTGTTGAAAATTTTGTGGTCTTTGTGGCAAGACATGCAGGAATTTTGTTTGCATCATCTACTAAATAACTACTAACACTGTCTCACAGCTTCCTCAGGCTGGGAATTGGGAGCAAGTCATATGTGGTTCTGATTTAGGATCTCAGAACATAAGGTCAAGATGGGAGACCATATCTGCAGGCTTGCCTGGGGCTGGAGGATCCATTCCAAATTAAAGTGAAGCCTTACTTCCTCACTGTGTGGCCACCATGATTCATCTTTGCACAAGCTGATTACCCCAGGGCAGGTTTTAGCCAGAGGAAATTTCAGGAAAAGGGAGAAGTGCAAGCCACCGTGTTTTGTGACCCACCTCAGATGGCATGGTCTGTCATCACAGAGAATCAGGACTCTAGGAGTGAGTGAAGGGAGGTAGCACTCTTGTCATTCAAAAATATATATATCACACTTGCCATTGGGATCNGAGACAAGTTCTTTCCAATATCTGAAACTTCAGTGTAGGAGAGACCTGGTTTTTTAGGAGCATACTGAGTCTTCACAAAGGGCAAAGTTGTAGCTGGGTGTGGTAGAGCATCCTGTAACTACAGTACTGAGGAGAAAGCAAGAGGATCACAAATCCAGGCCGGCCTGGACATAGCAAGATCAGGCCAGCAAATGTTGGAGGTTAGGGTGTCAACAGAGACAGAATCTGCCAGGTCTTGCAGGATTGGAAGACAAACACATCATCAGTTTAGGAAGCTTGTGAAATAGAACGGTGTAAAAGTATCCTGATGTGAACTTGGGTTAGGCACACACACAGTTACTTGTGCAGATCTGAAATGCAGGGCACTGTAGGCATGTGAAGGAGTGACAGTTCACATCCAGCATCCCATGTTGTGGTTTATCTGCTGAGGAACAGGCCTGGTGCCCTGTCTCTCTGAGAAAGGCCTTATCTTTGGGCGCCATAAGGGACGTAGTAGTAGGCTGGTATGGATTTTGTGAGTTCCCCATGTTATCAGGTCCTGAGCCACAGGTCCATCTGCCACCATGTACATGCTAGAGCCCTCCAGTATAAGAGGTGATGGGAGCCTGGCACCCACTTCATTGGACCTGAAGTGTGTCTAGAGAAGCACCCTGGGGTCCCAGATCCGCCAGCTTGTTTCAGGGTATAGGTAGTGAGGTGAGGTTCTTGGNTCTTGAGTAGTAGTGGAGGGTGACTGGCAGCCAAATAGGAATTGCTCTTCTGTAGAATTGTCTCAGTTAGGGTGCAGTGGGGCTGAGGTCCTGGAAGCTTGGGCTTCTCTCCTTCCTCAGCAGGCAGTTTCCAGCTAGAGGAATCCTCTGGTCAATATTGGGGCAGAGACACTATCTGTCTTTCCTGCAACCTTCCCTGGGGAGAATGAGGAGAGGCCCACCTGGGCAGATCCTAAGGCTTCAAGGGCCAAACCATGTTGACATGTTAAGATTCTNGTCCATATGAGCCCCAGATGCAGTTATTATCCCATTTTATGAATGAAGAACCTGCACTTCAGACAAANCAATTGATGACTTGGGAGTGGCTGCTTTGAGGAGGGCAGCAAACCAGGCAAGCTGTCTTAGTTAGGTTTTCTATTGCTATGATAAAATACCATGACCAAAAGCAACTTGAAGAGGAAAGGTTTTACTTCATCTTACACAGGTAACCAGTCAAAAGTAGCCACATATCAGCTATGCACTTCAGGCAAGGGACATCACCTTTCTGAGCAAGTCTTCATATCCTTACAATGAATACAGTCTGGTTACCCTATTTCTATCCCTGAGGGAAGTTAGGGCAGGAACTCAAGAACAGCAGGGACTGATACAGAAACCACAAAGGGGTGCTTCTTGCTAGCTTACTCAGCTTGCTAAATATACAACAAAGGCCCACATGCCCAGTGAGCTGGGCTTTCCAACATCAATCAATCAAGAGAATACTCCTGTGGACTTTCCTATGCCCCCATGGAGGCATTTTCTCATTAAGATTCCCTTTTTTAAGATGACTCCAGTTTGTATCAAGCTGAGGAAAAAACCAACCAGGACAATTGACCCTTGTCAACTTGGCACACAAACACATTACTATTCAACTGTAACCTTTCCTTTTTTGTTCATCCCCAAGATCTTGTATTAATATTAATAACACCATACAAAACATAAATAACTTTAAAAGTTCCACAGGCTTTAAAACTTTCCATCACTTATAAGTCCAATGTCTCTTTAAAATATTCATAATCTCCCTAAAATTTCAAAGTTTCTCTAAAATACCTAGGGTCCCCTAACTGGGGGTCCCATAAGAATCAAAAAAATGAAACAAACTTTTTTTGCTCCCCCAGGGAAGAACCAGGGCACAGTCACAAGTCATAGCAAAACCAAAGTGTAAAGCTCAGTGTCTGACTTCTGGGATAATCTTCTGAGCTTTAAAGGGCTTGAGGGCTCCACCTCTCTGGCTCTGCCATCCATAGCACACATAGCATGTCTCATAGACTCAAGCTAGCTCCACTCTACAGCTGCTGCTGTCCCTGGTGGTCATCCCATGATATGGGTATCTGGGTATCTTCAATATGCTGGGGTCTCCACTGTAACTGAGCTGCACCCTCACCAATAGCCTCTCGTGGGCTTTCTTCTGGGACTCTGACCCTACCACACAGTGCCAAGCCTCAACTGCTTTCCATGATCCCTTCATGCCTTCAAAACAAGCATCACCTGGTGACTCGTACACATTACCAAGTTCAGCTGCCAGCATGAGACAACAGCCTCAGCCCCCTCTGGACCACAGCTTCTGTGGAGGAGTACTGCTAACTGACTTGCTCCCCAAGGCTTGCTCGGTCTGCTTTCTTATACAACCTAGGACCACCTGCCCAGGGTGGCACTGCCCACAGTGAGATGGACATCAGTCTTTAATCAAGAAATACCCCCCCACTTGCCTTCAGGCCCATATGGAGGGAT
The DNA here is from genome assembly GCA_001675575.1 of Neotoma lepida. Lineage (NCBI taxonomy): Eukaryota > Metazoa > Chordata > Mammalia > Rodentia > Cricetidae > Neotoma > Neotoma lepida. The sequence goes on along the minus strand of LZPO01017287.1, from coordinate 381,048 downwards.
TTTTCTTAATTAAGATTCCCTCATCCCAGGTCTGTCTAGGTCTGTGTCAAAGTTGACAAAAACTGATCTATCAATATACTATCTATCACAGAGAATTCAGGACAGAACTCAAGCACAGGGAAGGAAACTGGAAATAAGAACCAAAGCAGACACCACTGAGGAATGCTAGTCTTGCCAGTCCAGCTCATGAGTCTCGTCACTGTGAGTATTCTAACAAATTTTCAGTTTAAAAANTTTTAATATGGCCCTATAGCCAAAATGGCTGAAAGATTTAATGTAATTCCTATCAAAATTCCAAGGACATTCTTCACAAAATAGAGAAAATATATCCTAAAATTCATATGGTATCATAAAAGATCCTGAGCAGAAACTGCAAAGCTGTTTTTAAATTATACTACAGAGCCATAGTAGTGAAGCCAGCATGGTAGTGCCAAAAACAGACTCACAGACCAGTAGAAAAGAATAGAAGACCCAGAAATAAACCCATTTAGCTATCTGATTAAAAACAACTCTCTCTCCTCTCCTCGTATGTTTATGTTTGTGTGTGTGCGTGTGCACACATGGCATGATATACATATATTAAGGTCAGAAGACAACTTTGTGAGGTTGTCTCCTACCTGTAGAAGGATTCTGGGGATTGAACCTAGGTCACCTGGTTTGTGTGGCAAGCACTTTTACCTGCTGAGCCATCTTGCCTGCTTAGACATCTGATTTTTGACAAAGGTGCCCAAAACAAATGCTAGAAAAGACAGCCTCTTCAACGAATGGTGCTGGGACGGGGGCAGCCACGTGTAAGAAAATGAAATTAGATCACTGTCTCCTGTCTTCAACAAAAACCAGCTCAAAATGGATCACAGACTTTAATGTATAATCTGAAAGTTTTATACTGCTAGAGAAAAACCCTTCAAGACCTAGGCACAGGCAAAAACTTTCTGAAAGACTCCAATAGCCCATGAAATGACAAGAATGACAGATGGACTTGCACAAAATCAAAAAGCTCCTGTAAAGCAAAAGAAACAAAGTGAAGAGACAGCCTAGAGCATAAAAACTGTACATCTGACAGGAGTTAATGTCTAGCGTCTATAAGAAACCCTAATAGATAGATACCAAAAAACCCACACAAAACATTCAGTCATTAAATGAGCAAGTGAATTCAACAGACAGTTCTCAAAAGAATAAATATAAGCACAGGTGAGATGGCTTGGCAGGTAAAGGTGCTTTCCATCAAGTCTGAAGACTGGAGTTCCATCTGTAGAACCCAGATAGGAGAAAGAGCGAGCCTGCCTGTTCCCATAGATTATTCTGACCTCCACATGCACACCAATGCCACAAGTACATCCAAACACACAACAAATAACTACATGTAATAAAAAATGCAAATGACCAATAAATACATGAAAAATCTCAACATCCTAGCCAGGAGGGAAATTCGAAACTATATTGACATATGTAGCTGTCTAAAACACGCAAACACACACACACACACACACACACACACACACACACACACACACACACCATACATTGAGATTTGATCAGCCAGAATAGTTAATATAATAAAAACATAAAAGTTGCTGGAGGTAGTGTAAACTGGTGCAGCTGCCATGGAAATCAACGTGGAAGTTCTTTAAAAAAAAATTAAAACTATAACCACCATATCATCAAGCTAAAGCACTCCTGGGTTTGTATCTGAAGGAATGTAAGTCAGCCTACAACAGAGATACCTGTTCATGTTATTTTTATTGTAGCACTCACTGTTCACTACAGTCAAGATATGGTATTAGTTTAGATGTCCATCAACAGATGAATGGATAAAGGAAACGTGGTAAATAAATATAGTGCAGTATTATTCAGCCACAGAGAAGCATGAAACTATGTCCTTGGCAGGGAATTTGCTAGAACTAGAGATTATCATGTTAACAGAAAAAAGCTGGGGTTTGCTGGGGAGACGGTTCAGTGGTTAAGAACACTGGCTACTCTTGCAGATGGCCTGTGTACATACAGCAAACACTCACATTGCATAGAATAAAAAGAAGCCAGACTCAAACCTTCTTTTTCTCTAATATGTAGAATAAAGAAAAGAGGGAAGAAGGGGATGGGAGGAAACTTGTGTAGTGGGGAAGTGGGACATGAGAGAGTACTGAGTACAATACAGACACTATGAAAACACTATCATCACCCCAGCGTTTCATATACAAATTATAGAAAAGTCCAAGGTCTCTGGCCTTTTTGTTACCACTGTTACTGTTTCCAAGGGCTTATTCCTTATCCATGGAGTCGATTTTACACCCCCTCCTGTTTATATCTGAGTCCTGTGTTCTCTGCCAGTGTTCCCCAGCTGTGTCTCAAGTGCAAGCTTGATTTGTTCCTTGTTGTCCTTTGCATTGTTGGCACTAACCAGTGGGTGATCTCAGTTGTACCTTGTCTTTATGCCAGAAGTTCCACAGAAAACTTTCCAAGTCCCTGTGAAGGAGAGTGCTAATGGACGTTCCAGACTGCACAGGACATGGCCTGAAGAAAGGGTCTCAGAAAACTTTATCTGGGTCCTAAGGACCCGGGTAAAGGCTCTAGGTAACATGGGGACTACATGCAGACCCACCATCTCCTCATACCACTGCCTCAGGCAGGCTTCAGGCCTCTGTGGATTCCAGTCACTTCCATCAGAAGCCTGGCCTTTTAAAATTTATTTTACGCGTATGGGTGTTTGGTTTACATAAACATCTGTGCACCATATGTGAGCCTGGTACCCACAGAGGTCAGAAAAGGGTGTCAGAGCTCCTAGGATTGGAGTTACAGTTGCAAGTAGCTATGTTGAGTGTTGGGAATGGAACCTGGGTCCTCAGGAAAAACAGGTCCGTGCTCTTAACCATTGAGCCATCTCTCCAGGCCCTGGTCCACTTTTTTTTTTATCCTTACCCACAGCTTCAATGACACCATGCTCTTACATGCCTAACTCATCCCTACTCTCTTGAAATGCAGATATCCCCCAACCTTTCAACCCCAGCTCCTTAACTGGTACTACCTGCTAAATACTTCTATGCACAGGCCAGGGTGGGCTATGGGAGTAGAAATGGGACATGACACCCTCTATGGCTTTTAATCCCTGGCACATTGCCTGGAAACACATGAAAATCCCCTCCATCAGCACAGGTCCCTGGGTAGCCCCAGAGGGAGAAAAAGACAACATAACCCCACCATCCCTGTGTGGCTCTCACCATTATCTNTGGTTGGGGTATAAATTAGTCTCTTATGCAGAAGCCCTCTTGGAGGAGGGATGCTGGCCAACAGGATGCTGGGCACGTGGTATTTTGACTGAGGTAGGCTGTGGATGGCAGCACACATTGGGGTTTGAAATGTTGGTTTGACATGGGATGTGAGCTCAAACATCTGCTGAAGCTCCCCTACGATGGGAGATTCACAAGGCAGATCGTGTATGGAAGAGTGAGGTGGGCATAGTAGAGGAAGTTGGAGACACTGGGGCTGTGAGTGACAGCCACAGGCTGCCCTAGCAAGATGTTACAGGGAAGAAACTCTAAGGCAGCCCAGCTTTGCCAGCTGGACAAAGGGCACAGATGGAGACCAGGAATTCAAGGATGTGGTTGAAACCACGCTGCTCTGTACCTCTAACGGCATGCAGAGCCATGGCAGAGTGACATTAAGGATGACATTCTAGGTAGGCACCCTTCCATGGTTGTAACTGCAGGGAGTCATTTCTGATTTTGTACAGATCTAAGGAGTGTCTGGAGGACACTTGTGGATATAGCGGGGGGGGCACCTAGAGCTGGAATCCATGCTCTGGGAGACCACAAAGGTGCCAACTTGTATTGTCAAAGAAATGAGAAGCTTAGGTAAGTTTGTGGTGACAGACTTGAAAGCAGTCTTAGCAGTAACAAGTTGAAAGCAATTTTGCTGAAGAGGGCTGTGTGGACAGCTTCAGGTGTGACCCCCCCCCCGGATGGTGGCACCTGGGCCAGAGAGAGCAAAGCTGAGTGGAATACCCAGGACTCTTGGCTATGCCACCTGATGGGGCTTAAGATCAGATGGCAAACCCCACCCCCCAGCTTCCTATAATGTTTTAAATCTGAAAGTGTCTCCTGCCCCCGCTCCAGGTTCAGAGCTGGAACACTTGGCCATCAGTTTATGGTGTTATTTTAGAGGCTATGAAACCTTTAGGAAGTATGGCCTGGCTGGTAGAAATAGGTCCCTAGGTGCTGGCCTTGCAGTTCCATTTGCCTGTAGTTCTGGACTGCTGTCTCTGCTATGTAGTACTGAGGAATCTCAACAAGTCCCACTGCCACTGACAAGCTTGCCACCATTCCTTTCCTGCCACTAAGGCCTTAAAAAACATAACAAAACAGCTACAGCAAATTGTTCTTTGTTTCTGCTAGATACTGTTACAGCAATGAGAACAGTAACACGTCACTTCTGTAAGGCATCACTGCAGTTGTCCCCTCTGCCCCCTACTGGTTGTGAGGGATAGAGCCTCAGGCAGTGCTGTGGTAAGCACCATGCACATAAACTGCCAAAGGACAGGTAACCTTAAGTCCTGGACTCATTTGGGGTGTATGACTAGAGGACACTGACTGCCTCTGCTGAGGGGAGATCCCTGAAAAGGAAGGAAGGTGAATGGGACATTTTGTGACTAGGGGTCACTGGACAGTGGGTGGAAGCTTCATTATTCAGCTCACCTTTTCCTGGGACCATGTATGGAGTTGGCTGTGGTTGGGTCTGGCAGTGGGTTGGGACAAAAGACATGCCACAGCACACTGCCAAAGTTGGAGGCTGCCAAGTACCAAATGGTCCCAGCTGTGGCCCTGTCACCAGCTTGTCTTTGAGAAACCATGAGGAGTGGCTCCACTGGACACCCTGTGAACATGGAGCTTCCCTTTGTCAGTAGAGATCTCTAACGCCACAGCTTGCCAGGCTAGAGTTCAGTCTCAGCATTCCCAATTAATCCCCTTGCACTTGGGTTGTGGAGGTNTGGGTGCCCCAGTGCTAAGAGGCAGAGGTGTGGTTAGAGTCACAGAGGTGAAGTCCAGAATGAGGGTGACAAACATCCTCTTTAGGGTCCTGGAGAGGTCATGCTCAGCCAAGATCTGAGTGGGGAGCTGAGAAGAACAAGGGGCCACCTACTGCTCCCCATCTCGGTCTCTAAGGTAGGTTCCCACCTCTTTCTTGATGTTTGTCTATTGGGACGGGCTATGACCATGACTCCTGTGACCAGCTCTCATCTCTTCCAGCCCTACCCCTGGGAGCTGGGTAGGTGCAAAAGACAGGGTAGAGAGAAACAGGAAGGGAGGTCAGGTCTGCAGAGTGGAGATTTAATGGGACAGTCACCAGGATTCCTGCTGCAGTGGTCCCAGGCTGAAGCCCACAGCCTAGTGCCTCTCCCAGCACGCAGGCACAGAGAGCACCAATGGTACCCAGGCAGCCACAAAGACAGGCCATTCCCTGTACCTCTGTGGCCTAGACTCCAGGTGCAGAGACTGAGGCCTGCTTGAGAGGTCCATCCTCTCCTTCTGTCCCCTCCCCCTACACTGATGGAATGCCTGTGTCCTTGTCCCTCTGTCTCTGTCCCTCAAACAAGTCTAGCCCAGGGGCCAGACACAGGCTCTGCAGGAAAGCACACTTCCAGGACCATATATCCTGGGCCTCTGGCATGTGTGTAAGGCACATTGTGGTTGTTGCTGTGGGACTGCTGGGGTCACTGTCCCCAGGGCAGTGTTCAGCAGATGCTGGCTTCCAGGGTGAGGCATGGCTGTCAGTGTTGAGACAGGAGGCATGGTGGGTACGGGCCAGCCCTGGGGCTTGCAGTGCAAGAGAGCAGGGACAGGGTGGGCCCTGGTCCATAGGCCTCAATGGACATAAGATCCTTTCCCCATGCCCCTGGCCTGGAGCCAATGGGAGGGGGCTTATGGTCCTGGGCAGAGCTCGTGGCCAGAGCCAAGGCGCAGTCATGGCGGCCCAGACCACAAAAGGCACAATCGAGGTGTCTGGGAAGTCGAGGGTCAGTCACCATGGCTAGGCAGACACATTGACGTCCCTGAGAGAGATGGTGCTACTGGGGGCCTCGTCCCCGAGCAGCAGGGCTGGCGAGTCTGGGTTTGTGTCTGCCTCAGCACTGCCCAGCTCTGTGCTGGTCTCTGCACTGGCCTCAGCACTGGGGCCTAGCCCCTGAGACAGGATCTGCTGGATGGTCCTGCGCAAGTTGGGATGCAGCCGGCCCTGGGTCTGGTAGAAGACCTCTAGTGCGAAGGACTTGAGGGCACCGGTGCAGAGGTCCTCATACAGTGGGATGGTGTACATGCGTGACATCTGTGGAAAGCAACTGGTCACACTGGCAGGCTCCCTGTGCGCCTTCCACCACCCAGATCCAGATGTGCCCCAGCTGCTTAGGAGGACTTTGGCCTGGACTCACATGCTACAATGCCCTCATCAGTCTCACCCTCACCTCTCCCTCTAGGCTGTCGCTGAGAGTTTGGGGCTGGAAGGACTGGGCAAGGAATGGGGATGCTGTCTGAGAAACTCGGATGGCCCCTGCATCCAGACATGGAAGGTAACACCTACAGGCCTGAAGTCCAGCTAGTTCAAGGCTGATGCCAGTGGAGACTCCTGGACTCTGGTACCCAACTTTTCCCTGTGGTGGAGTTCAGGCCACTCTGAACTAGTTTGCTTTCTTCTCCCATCTCACCTGTATTGTGAGCTCTCTACTTTCACTTTGGGTCTGATGGCTTCCAGTCCCCTCTCCAGAACATGCCTGGCCTGCCTGAGTGGAGAGTCTGATGGGGTGAGATGGGTCCCTGAGGAGAGGCTGCCCCACTCCCCAGTCATGCCCCAGGCATGTAGCTTCACCTGGCTCTCCAGGAAGCGGCGGACCCTGTGGAGATCAGGATAGTAGTCATTGCGGACCACGATCTGCAGCCAGCGGATGCGGATCTCAGCATTCATGGAGTCCAGCAGGGATGAGTAGCACTTGGACAGGCTCATCACCACCTCTGTGGGGCGGTGGGCAGGTCAGGGCTGGGATGGAGCCACATCCCTTTCCCAGGCTACCCTGTTGACTGTGGGACCCACCCTGGGGCAACGGAGATCCATCTAGCAGCCGGTCCAGGAAGAGTGCTGTCTGGAAGGTCCTCCACTTGGAGATGTCAATGGCACTGGCTGAAGCTGCTGCTTGCTCCAGGGGCTCTGCAGTCCACAGCTGGAAGAGGGCCTCTACAGGCCGGGTTAGGCTGGACCCCTGAGACAGGTCTGGCTCAGCCAGTGGTGGGCCTGTGGCATTGAGCCAGCGCTCGAACTCCAGCCCTGCAGGAAGACCAGGCCTGGGGTCCCTGCCTGGGCTAGGAGGGGCCACTGAAGCAGCCTGCCAGGGAGACTCCAAGCCCAGAGGGTATCCCTGGGCAAGTGGTCTCTTCTAGGACCCGAGCCCTCAAAGAATATGAGAGTTCCCCAGAAGTTTATGCCTTTCCCTTGGAGCCACTGGAGGGGGCTCCTATGAAGGACACAGGGAGGCTGGAAAGCTTGGGTTGGTCACCAGAGGATTTCTACCTGCTACATGGCTGTCCTGTANACAGCACTGAGGCCAAGCAGGCTCTGCACTGTACTGTTCAGTAAAGCACATGGACTCTGAGGACCCCTACTAATCCCACAGTGCACTTACATACCNCCCAAACTTAGGGTCACCATTCCTAGACCTTGAAATTCTCTAACAAACTTTATTTTTTCTGGATATCCAGCTCTTCTAGTGTCTCCCTTGGTCCTCAAGCTCTCAGGCCCCCAGGAGACACCTACTATGCGCAAGCAGGGTCAGCTAGTCCCAGGGCCAATCCCACCACCTTGCTGAGCCTCTTCTAGGAACTCTGCGTGCTCTTTCCATAGTGTTTTCCTACTGGCTGCTTAGCTTGGCCTGCTTAGCCTAGGGGTCACCTCTTCCAGGACGTCCCTGTCCCCTTCTCTTTGCCATGGTCCTTTAGACTAAGAGGTACAGACTCCTCTTTACTCTCATGGCATCCTGACCTAGANCCTACACTGTGCGGTGGGGGTTGACAAGTTTTCCTCCAGTCACGGATGCCATCTTGTTCCTGGCCCTTGGGCCTGCAGCAGGGTAGTTGGCCTCACCTGCCCGGCAGTCCACACTCTGCTCCTTCAGTTCAGGAAAGAAGCTCAAGAAGGAATCTAGCAGGTCCTGGGCCACCACACTGGTGAATTTGTATTTCTCCACATAGGCCTGTGAGATGAGGGGCATGGCCTTAGCAGGTATGGAAGGCTGGGGATGTTTAGCTCTGGCAGAGCAGGGCTGGCACACTGGGACATCTTCTAAAGATGTGCATCACAGTCCAGGTGGCCCACAGGCCCTGCTGAAAGGGTAGGAGAAGGAGGGGACAGTGCCTCAGAAGGCCAGGTCCCAATCCAGTCCCCAGATCCCTTCTTCCCAGAGAAGGAGCAACTCTGCCAGCTGGAATAAGTTTTGGACAGGGGTGGCAGGGCCCATGTGCTTACTCGAAGGAAGTCGTCAAAGCGCTGGGGATCGCCACAGAGCTGGGACAGGTAGTATACAAAGCAGTAGCCCTTCTCATAGGTGAACAGGTTCATCAGGTGGCTGGGATTCACTCCTGCAGGGAAACACCTTGTCTGGGATGCCACTCAACACCCGTGTCCTGCGTGGTAGGGCTGGGGCAGTAGTCTAGAACTAAGGAGCGGGCAAGTGCACAGTCCCTCATNTGAGTACCAACATCCTGGGTACACAGTGATGGAGCTTGCTCTGCTCCATGGCAACCAGTGCTCAGACCCTATGGGGTTGTGGCAAGCCAAGGGCATCTGAGAGGTTTTCCCTGGGGCTAAGGACACCCAGCCTGGCCTTGGAAGGAATTCAGGCATGGTGAGGTAGCACAGCCCCCGCAGGGCAAGTGAACAGCAGGAAAGGAGGGCCTGGGGATGGTATGCATGGATTCCCAGGAGTGAGCCTGGAGTAGAGAGTACCTGGTTCTAGCTTGACCTGCAACTTGCTAACTGGACTATCCTCCCCAAGAAGCCGCATCTGCCTATGCAGGGCGTCCAGGCGGAAGGCTGTCTCTAGGCAGGTGAAGGCAGCCCCTGAGTGAAGTCAGAGTAGAGAAAAGGTGGAGGTCAGGGGGGCTGGAGCATCTACAGCAGGGTTGCCACACTCTACCCACCACCACCCACCTCCAGAGACTGTTAGACACTGTCAAGCCGGAGGCTAGGCAGGGCTCTGTGCCCCTTGCAATTGGTGCCTAAGCGGGCCCAAGGCTACTCCACCCTTGCCATGGCTGCCCCAGACAATACCATAGGTCTCTGTGGTGATGCGGCGCTGTGCATAGGTGGCCAGGCCCTCACTCAGCCACATCTCCTCCCAAGTGGCGTTGGTGACAGCATTGCCGAACCAGCTGTGGGCCACCTCATGGATGACATCAATCACCAGGAACTCATCACTCTCAAGGATGGAGGAGATGATGAAGGTGAGGCACGGATTCTCCATGGCCACGATGGGGAAGGAGGGTGGCAGGAAAACGATGTCATATCTGTGCCCATGGGTGCAGAGTGAGGAATGAGAGGGCTCTGACCATGACTCACCAAGCCCACAACTATACTTTCCACCTGGGATGGCAACCCAGCCCCACAGTAGCACTTCCATCTCAGGAGACAGAGGACAGGGAGCCCAGGGTCAGACAAGGAGTTCCCAGGCTAGCCCTCCTTCCTTCCCTGAGGGAAAGAGTAAAGCCAGCAGGACGACCAGGGGACGGGACATACCTGCCCCACATGTATGGCCCGTATAATCGCTCTGCGGCACTCAGCCACTGTTCCACAACGCCCGATAGCTTGCTGGTGGCTGTGGGCAGGAGGCATGGCTCAGCCCACACACGGCTCCTGTCACAAGGCAGAGAAGGTGGGCTGAGGCCTGGACCTTACTTACCCAACTGGATCCCCCCTCTGCCTTGTCTGGCCCTGCTCCCTGGATGTGGCCCTTCCCACAACAGGTAGGGGAACTGCATAATAAACCCAAGGTCTATTCAGATCCTTTTGTCAATGAACTGAAGGAATGAATAAGGACAGGAGGGTACAGCTGGTTGTGTGGTAGCCCTGGGAATGATAACAGACTGGTAGGCAGGGCGCTGGATGGATCAGTTAGTTGTATGTCTGAAGACAGTAGGTGAAGGGGCATGGTAGTCAGTGCATGGGCTCTGGGCTCTTCCTGCTGCCCTGCTGCCCAGAACAGTGCAACAGGGTGCAGATGGTGCCTTACCTGGGCCCAATGTCTGCTGGCTTGAGGTCTCCGGCCACAAGGGCCACGAGGTAGGCAGGTACAGGGTGCTCCATGTGGAAGTGGTAGACACCTTCCTCTTCCATGTACACGCTCCTCGTTGCACTCATCAGCACCTGTACCCCTACTGGGGCCTGCAAAGGGCTAGGCTGAGGATTGGCAGCCTACAGGACACAGCCACCTTCCAGGAAAGGGAACCATGCTTCTGAGGGATGACTCATCCCCAGTAGGGGACTCCACAACTCAGGTGAGAGGACCCCTTATCTGTGACAGGGAACCTTATGGCCCCATCAGGGAGCCCTCCATCCCCTAGAATGGACTACCACAACCCAAGTCAGGGAACTCCATATCCATGAGGAAGCCCTCAAATCCTTATCTGATAGCCTCATAGGTTGGGTCAAGGAACTGTGTCCCTTTCAGAGAACCAAACACTAGAACCCCAAATCTGCTCCAGTTGGAGGCTGCCATGCTTTGGCTATAACTCAAGAAACTCCTCAGGTTCCTGCAGATCTAGAGGTCCCAGAACTCAATTGTCAAGTATGTCCTTATTGGTGCTGCACCCTGGTCCCTGCACCAGGCCTCCCAGAAGGCCTGTCTTTGGCTTCTCTGTATGATTGTCTCACTGAGACAATGACCTTTAGCAGCTGGGATCCTAGTCTAGGCAGGCAAGAAGAGTACGAGGAGGTGGGCCAGAACTCATCTGCTTGCTGGAAGTGCCAGCCTCTTACAGCACCCAAAGGAGGTAGAAACAACCCCGGCCGTGATCCTGACCTTGACAACGGCCGAGTAGGTGCACTTGACGGCAGGCGTATCAAAGCATGGGAAGAAGGAGCGGTTGCACACAGAGTGGCCCTGGGTGAAGACGAAAGGCTTGGCATTGCCATAGGTCAGCTCTGGGTCCAGCCACCAGATCTGTGGGCAAGGTGAAACATAAGCAGATGCTGTCACCTGGTCCAGGGCTCTAGGTCTAGAGCCTGGGGACAATGGGTGCTGGGAAGGGCCCTCGTTGTTTTTGTTCCAGGCCCACAGCTGCCCACCTGGTACACTCACTCCCCTCCCCCGTCAGGAACTGTCAATTCAGTTTGTGTGTGCCAGACACCAACCAGCCTTGTTCCAGACAGGAGGCCACATGTCTGGAGCTGGCCCACGATATCTCCCAGCACTGCCTGGGAAAAGAGGAAAGCTCCCACCATGGTATTAGCTGAACTTCCAAAGGGAAACTGAGGCACGGTCAGAACACATGGGTTCAAATTCCCATAGGCTGGTAGCTAATCTGATCTCAGGAGCAGGGAAACATGGGAAAGGAGTTCTTCCTTACATAGAAGGGGTCAGCTCCAGTGCTGGTCAACCTGGAGGTTGGAGTGGAGGCTAGATATGAAGCTCTGGGATGATACGGGTGTTAAGGAGAGGGCCGGTGCCTAGAGGGAGGGGCTGCAGCAAAGAGCAATTCCCAGTAACTGCTGCCCCCTCTGCCTGCCCTCTCAGGCCCAAGGTCACTGGCCTAGCTAACCTCCTTCCCAGCCATGGCTGTTGAGACATTCTGAATCTTCAGACGTCCAGACCAGGCCCCACCCCCACTAAGGAGCCTCAGCTACAAAGCAACGTCTGCCCCCACACTACCCTCTGCTGGGACAACAGGAATATTGAAACAAAATGAATTTTTCATTTTGGTGATCAAGGGCATATGGGTCCTCTCAGGAATCATAGATAGGAAACAACCCCAACACTTCTCTATGAGTGGACAAGTGTGCAGTCAAAGCTGACTGTCATCATGGGGAACAGAGTCCAGAGTCAGCAGGGCGGACACCTTCCAGACCCCAGATGAGGGATGGTGGTGGGGCTGCTGGGAGCCACTGATCCAATAGGTTCCAGACCCAGAGAGAAATGTCTGCTTTCAGAGCCCAGAGCTGTGTGGGAATACCTGTGCCCACAGACCCCAGATCCGGGGTATTGCCTGTCTACAGACTCTAGAGCTGGGGAAGGAGGTAAATGTTTGCTCACAGACCCCAGACTGGGGGTGGTGGCAGTGGAAACTATGCCACAGACCCTAGGATCTGGGGTGCTGTCTTCATATAGACCCTAGATGTGCCTTTCCCAAAGTCCCAAGACCTGGGGAGTAATGCCTTACCCCATGGACCTAGAGGTATGCCTAATCCACAGACCCAAGACCTGGGAGAGATTTTTGCCCCAAAAGATCTAGAGACAGATGCCTGCCCCGCAGACACCACACCCAGGAGGCTACCTGTCAGTAGGTCACAGACTTGAGTGGGTTGCCATGTAGACCTGGTCAGGCCTCTGCTAGCATTCATGGATCTCTTCCAAAGTCTTTTGACTGCCCTATCACTGTCTTCTCCCCACAGCAAATCTGCAGATGTGTCTTCCTTTTCTGCTGGGGAACTAGTTCCAAAATGTAGCCTCCAGAGGCCTGGGACACAGGGACCTGAATGGAGGATTGTCCCTGCAGTATGGGATCCTGATCCACTTTTGGAGGAGAGACTTCCAAATGCTCTTCAATCTCTACCTTCTCCCCTTACACCAGCTACGCTTCAGGGGCTTCCCGCTCCTCGTCCATTGACCCCTCAGGCTCTGCCTACCTCTTACCCTACAGCTCCACATCCATGCCTTGGCTCCAGGGGGCAGGCTGCCTTTTCCAGACACCAAAGATAGATACTACCTTAGAGGGAGGAGCTGGGTTGGGCCCCGCCCCAGAGGTGGGAGTCTCCAGGGCAACAGCAGCTGATAATCTGGTGGATAAGGAATGGGTCAACCAACTTTAGATACTGTAGGGCAGGAAAAACACTGTTCTTGCTGAGGTGGGAATGAAGGGCTGGGAAGCAGAGGAGCCCTAGAATCCACAGCACCTCCATGAGGACCATGAGGACCATGCAGCTCTTCCCTGTCCGGAGCAACCACAGCCCCATACATCCGGCCATCCTTGTCCACTGGCCTTGTCTATTGCAGCCCAGTGAGGGCTCTATTCTCACCACTCTGCTGTCAACGGGCAGAACAAGCACATATAGTACATATTCACAGGCGGAAGCCAGGAAGCGGCCCGCCCCTCAGTCTTTACCTGGCATGCTGAGAAGCAGATCTAATACCTGCAGAGGCCCTGCACTACCACATCAGGCAGAGGGCTGAGCCCTGTAGACCAGCTGCCGGCACATGGCAGGGACTCTGCGAAGAGGTGGCAAGTCCCAATCAAGACTCCTGAGAAGGGTGAGGAAGCCCACAGATGTGAATCCCATCTGGTCTTTTTCTGCCCAGAAGTCACCTTGCTCCTTTGTGGCTCCCCAGGCAGTGGCAGATGGACTTTCCAAGGGCCCTGCAGAGCTGTCTGTGTGCTATGTATCGATGGGAGACGTCACATGAGCACTCTACTACCTGGGGAGCTGGAGGGAGGCATCATGCTTCTGGGGTCAAAGGCCCTGTTCCATTCTGCAAACCCATTGGCTGTGCTGCACTAGCCCTTTCCATCAGGGCCTGTGGGATGGTGGGCGCCTGTACAGAAAGCCTCAGCTGAGCCCTGTGTGTCTACTGGGAGGTGGGGCACACCTGCCCCAGCATGTCACAATCCAGCTCAGGGATCCCAAAGCCCAGGCATCACAGGCTACAAGGAAGGCCTCTCTGCCACCCACTGTCTCTCATTCCACCTCCAGAGAACAGACCCGGTGTCCTCAAGCCATCTGAAGGCCCAGGTCTATCATAGGTTGGCCCTTCCGTATCAGGCACTCCCAGAACATCCCTCAATGCCGGGCTCTTACAGCTGGCTTAGCAGGGCCCCACCAGAAGCGGCTCTTGTACCCAGACAGGGGCATAGCCCCTGACGGGAAGTCTCCCCCAGACAAGAAACATGCTATTGAGTATCTCCACTGTCCACCAGGCCTGGGTGGGCCTGGGGCTCCACTCAAAGGTCCCAAGAACTTGCAGGCAACATCTGGGTATCACCGTGGGCACCTGGGGAGGACTCTTGGGCCAGGCTGCTCCTCGGTCTCTGCAGGTGTCCCAGAAGCAGGGTGCAGATTAACATCACCTGACCCAGCAGTAAAGCGAAGGTTGCCTGCCTGACTACCCACAGGCCTGGCGCCCACCCGGGAGGGACTCACTGCGGGGGCATCGGTCGAGGTGTAGCGCAGGATGACCTGGAAGGGTTGGTGCGCTTGCAGCTCGGGAGGCAGTGTGACCGTCAGCGAGGAGCCGTAGTCGGTGAACGGGTCCAACCTGAAGGCCAGAGGGCAGCCGGTGGACTCTGCGCCAGGTGCATCGGCGAAGGCGGGCAGCGGGGGCCCCAAGCCGGGGACAGGGAAGGAGAAGGTGCAGGGTGACTCGGAGGCGGCAGGGGCGCGGCGGAACGAGACCGAGTGCAGGCGCAGGGCCGGGTGCGCGTCGAGCACGAGCGCGCGGGGCGCGGGCCGCAGCGCGCACAGCTCCAGCACCAGGCAGCCGGCCAACTCGCGCGCCTCAGGCCGCAGCTCCAGGCCCAGCTGCAGGTGGCGGAGGCGG
>LZPO01017287.1:332320-355996 GCA_001675575.1 Neotoma lepida | reverse complement strand
CTACTACTACTACTACTGCATTTTTAAAGGTTCCTTTGCCCTCCCTAGTCTAGTCTCTGGAGAGAGAGAACTCTCAACTATACCAATCCAAGAGGGAAAAGCATGGGCAAGTAGTAGCAGGAATCCTATGTCTGTTCTTGGGATTGTCAGCATAATCCTATTCACTTCTAGGCAGCTGAAGGAGTGGCCCCGTTTCATCCTGTTACCAGTATAGGTCCTTCGCTACTCAGTTGATAATAGTAGTGGCTGCTTGGGCCAGGAGCCTCAGCAGGTCCTTGTCTATGATAAAACCTCCACCNTACTGCACTCATTGTACTTGTCCCTGCTGTGGGTTGGGGTTGAACGCTTCTGCACCTACAAATTCACTTTGGCACTCCAAATCCCAGTGTGATGATGCTTGGAGGCTAGACTTGGGAAGGACATTCAATTCAGAAGAGGTCATGAGGGCGGAGGACTAGAGTTCTTGCAGCAAGAGAAAGAGGGACCAGGCCGGAGCTCTGCTTTTTCTCTCTCCACCCTCCCTGCCAACCTGAGCTCACATCCACAGGGTTCTAGGAAGCAAGCCCTTATGAGCTCAAATATGCTGCTGTCTGGGCCTTGGACCTCCAGCCCCTAGGACCAGGAAAGTAAGCAAGCATGAGTGGTTTGCTACTGCAGACTCCTACAGTCCCCAGTTCACAGATGAAGAAGCTAAATAATGAAGGGACCCAGGAGCCCAATTAGAACAAGCAATTGGAAATGGCAGAGCCAGGTGACTGGGCCCTTTCTGTGCCAGCTGGCCATCTCTGATGCCTTTCTCTGGGCTTTATACTCACCCAGGTGTATTTTGATTTTCTTGATTGATTCCAAACTTTTCTTTTTTTTTTCAGGAAAAATTCCCCTTCTTTCCTCTTACTGATGATAGCCTTTCCCCGAAGTTATTTAAGTGGTCCCTGAGCCATATTGGAAGGAAGGAACTGCAGGCCAGGTCTCACTCTGCTAGGATCTCTGTAACGAAGTGTTAAGGTCAGATGGTGCAATACAGGTTCCATCCTCCCACAATTCTGGAGGCAGATGCCCAAGATCAAAGGGCCTCAGGCTTGATGCCCTTTCTCTCTCCTGGCTTGTATTGACCTCCTCCTCCCTCTGTCTGTTCACTTCATCTCCCCTGTATATGTCTTTATGCCCAAATGAAGGTTTCCTTGTTATGAGGANACTAGTCATACTGGCCTAGAGCCCACCTTAATGACCTTGGTTATCTCTCTAAGGACATTTCTGAGCTACTGGTGTTTGGGATTCTAACATAAGGATTTACAACTCAGGGCTGGGGATGTGGCTCAGTTGTTTGTCTAGCATGCACAAAGCCCTGGCTTCGACTCCCAACACTGCAATCCTATCATGGTAATATTGTACAACAGTACAATGCATATAATATATATATATATGATTATTAAAGTGGTTTGCAGGCTGTGGTCTGAGCAGTCCAACAATTTCTGTCTTCTCAAAGAAAGGCCAAGAATCTTGTAGTTGTTCAGGCCAAAGGTTGCATGTTTCAGTGATCTTTGGTTAACACCAAAGAAGTAGGTTCTAATAANAGCAAAGGAGTGCCTCAGCAAGCAGGATAGATGAACTTGCCAGCAAGAATGAGGGCAAACAAGCAGAATCAAAAGCTTCCTCCTTCCATGTTCTGGCTGCTACCAGACAGTGTGGCCCAGATTTAGCATGAATCATCTCTCCTCAAATGATCCAATCCAAAAAATCCTTCACCAGCATGCCCAACTGCTTGGCTTTTAGTTGATTTCAGGTGAAGCCAAGTTGACAGCCAAGGTTACTCATCACAGGGTCTGAGGGATCCCGTGCTGTATGCTGCCAATCTAGCCATCAGCCAGACATTGGGATTGGTCTCCAGAGCAGAGCCATCAGCACACAGCATCCTGAGAGAGCTGAGAGGAGGCTGACAGGGGGAGTGTCATGGACTTAGGCTGAGATCCTTGACTAAGTAACGACTCATCCCTTCAGAACACAAGGGCAAGAGGAAGGCAAACCTGCCTTGGACACACCTCTCCCTACTGCGGTTCAGGCATCCTGCATCTGTCCATTTGTCTGTCAGTTTGCTGCCCCTCCAACTGCTCTCATACCTTTCCTGGGTCTACTTGTGTGTTTGAGTGTCTGTTTCTTGCCCATCCTGGGGCTGGTACTGCTGCTCAAGAGGGAGGACTGTGCTGTGGGCAATCTGTCTGGAAATAGCTAGAGGGACTGGCTGGTCCTATCTCAGGGGTAGNCACATTTACTCTCGTCAGTTTGTACCCTTCCTGCACAGGTCATTTCCTGTGCCACCTCACAATCACGGCATCTTCTATGCCCCAGTTTCCCTTTGGGGAAATCTGGAGCCTTGGGGTTATCTGGAGAGTGACATGAGATGGAGGGGCGGTGCTCCACACATGGTCACTCTTACAGTGTTCCTAGTTGCTCTTTCTTTAGTTCTCTGTCTTTCTAGGAACCCTTCAGTGAATCCCAAGGAGGATGAGGAGGAGTCTGAAGGCCCCCTGAGAGAGCAGGACCTGAAGGAGGCCTATATCCAGCTTGTTCAAGGGGTGCAGGAGTGGCAGGATGGCTGTATCTACAGAGGGGAGTTTGGACTTGATATGAAGTTTGGATATGGCGAGTTCTCATGGCCCACAGGCGAGGTAGGTGGCTTCAGCAGGGGCCTTTCTCCTGAGAGCAGGTGTTGTGAACCTTCTAAGCGACCCATAGGATAGGGTTAAGGCTTTCTATAGGAGAATTCTAGAGGAGTTCTCTGTGCATTTCTGCCTCATGTCGTGGTTTCCTGAGGTCATGCATGGGGTTTGGGAAGCTATGACTGAAAAAGATAATTTCTTATT
Organism: Neotoma lepida; assembly: GCA_001675575.1. Taxonomy (NCBI): domain Eukaryota; kingdom Metazoa; phylum Chordata; class Mammalia; order Rodentia; family Cricetidae; genus Neotoma; species Neotoma lepida. The sequence goes on along the minus strand of LZPO01017287.1, from coordinate 353,135 downwards.
CCAAGTGCATGTTTTATTATTTAAAATATTTTATNTATTCTTTGACAGTTTCATACATGTATAGAATTTATCTCGAGCATATTTACCCCACTCTCCACTCCCTAACCCACCCAACATATTCCCATNTTAATATCCTCTTTCTCTCTTTTTAAAATAGCTTACTGAGTCCGATTAGTCCTCACATTGGCATGGGTGTGGGGCCCTCCACTGGTGCATGGGCAACCTACCAGCAGCCACAACCTCAGAGAACACTGACTTTCTCATCCCCAACAGCCATTAACTGCCAATAACTAGCTCCTCAGCTAGGGGTGGGGCCTTGTGAGCCCCTCCCTCATCCACTTTGGACTCTTATGCAGGTCCTGTGCAGGTTGTAACAGATGCTGTGAGTTCATGAGTGTCACAGCCATGTCGTGTCCAAAAACCAATACTTTACAGCTCTCCTCCCTAACACATTCTCTTCCCACTTCGACAATGTCCCCTGANCCTTGGGGGTGGGAGATAGATACAGATGTTCCATTTANGGCTGAATACTTATCAATCACTTATTCTCAGCACTTTGACCCGTTATGAACCTTTGCATTGACTGATGCCCACTGCAAAAAGAAGCTTCTCTGACCAAGGTTGAGGGCAGCACTAATCAATGGATATAAATGCAAACATTTAGAAGGTAGCTTGACAACATATCAATTTGGCAAAACAATAATAGTAGGTTCCCCCCATGTGGGCAAATGTTTTAAAGCTTCAAATTATTGCAGAAACTCACATATTTTACCTTGTTGAAATTGCTTGCTGTCTAAGATTAAAATGATGCAAAAGATATTCTTAACTATAAAATGAAAATGCACCTAGGCCCTCCCTGCGAGACTACACCCAGGACCCAAGCGAAGACTTCCTGGAGGCAGAGACCCAAAACTGGAGCCCATGACCAAATTTGTGTGTCACTGGTTGGATACAATAGCTCAGTGTGCAGCAATGCTGGGGGTGTAAAGCCTGGCCATGCCACCAGGAATGCAGTGCTATAAAGACTTCTGGATGTTCTGTTTTCCTATCATCTGTGTCCAGGTAGAGGACTTGGACAAAGAGTCTAGGACAGTGTCTTAGTTAGGGTTTCCATTGCTATGAAGAGACACCATGACCATAGCAACTCTTATAAAGGAATACATTTAATTAGGGGGCTCNATTACAGTTTCAGAGGTTCAGTCCATTGTCATNATAGCAGGGAGCATGACAGCATGCAGGCAGAAGTGGTGCTGGAGAAGTAGCTGAGAGTCCTACATCTTACAGGCATGGCAGGAAATGGTCTGAGAGTCACTGAGCAAAGCTTGAGCAAAAGAGACCTCAAAGCCCACCCCTACAGTGACATACTTCTTCCAACAAGGCCACACCTGCTCCAAATACAACAAAACCACTCCCTATGAGGTTATGGGGGCCAATTACATTCAAACTGCCACAGGCAGTCTAGGAGCCCTGGCACAGGAGAGCCTTTCCAGTCTGGTGCTGCTCATGACATCTGGGGGGTCATGGGCTCCTGTTCTGCTCCTTTGTTCCAAGTGTGGCTCTGCCTCTGGCAAGGGTTTCTCTAACCTGTTGCTCAAGGGTGGGGTTANCTGGTCNAGTCCTCCCTCCAACATCTAGTCCCTCTCATTTGTTCAAGAAACAGTAGAAGGAGCAGGAATTTCTCAGCCTAGTTTCTAAAGTCCCATGAGCCCAGCTCCAGTCAGGAGGATGTGTTGACCTAGGCAGCTGTGGCCTGGGGCAGGACAGAGGTAGGCACGCCGTGGCCATCTACTCTTTCTGGTGGGAGCATTTCAGAGCAGGGGCGTTACACGGGGTGGGGTCGAGGGGGGGGTGGTATGAATCACTGCAGGTACACTTGTCCAGAGGAGAGCAATGGTGGGGGAAAGAGCAGCTGTTTAGGATGGGGGTCTTAGGAGAAATGAGGTGTTGGGATGGGAAAAAGGTTAGGAGTCCTCTAAAACCCTGAATGAGAGCAGCTGTGGGCAGANCCTCCAGTCCAGTCCTGGAACTCAGGGATGTCAGGAGCCAGTGTGAGGCTCCATGATGATAGTTATACCTGTGTGTTTGTGTCTCAAGTTTTCATCTAGTTTCNCATTTGTCCGCTGTTCATGACTTCTTGAGAAATCATAGCTAAGAGCTCCTGGCCCAGCCTTTTCTGAGGAGGGAGATGCCACCTCACAGCATACAGATCAAGTACAGTGCCTGGGGGGATGGGTGGCACCCTCCTTTCCTCTCCCATGCCCTTTGAAACACCCATCTGACATTCTCATTTGAAGGGCTCTGGACAAGGATACAGAGGCTCACAATGGACCCAGTACTGAGGAGCCATAAGTCAACCCTACCTTGTTCTCAACCAGGCCCAGGGCCCCTACCAACAAGCATCCTCCAGCCAGCCTGGCCTCTGTTATCCGATGGAGAGCTCNTTAGGGTGGGGCCAGGACTCCTAAGAGGGGAGGGCTCTGCCAAACCTAGGGTGGATGCTGGCGTGGCAACATCTCCAGGCAATTCTGACACCGTCCCCGAAGTCTGTACCAGAGCAGAGGGCAGGGAAAATACTTATAAGGATGGCTGCCTGGAGACATCTCTGGGTATTTTGAGTGACCAACCCCAATTATCACATTGGTCACCCAAACTGAAAGAAGCTTTGTGTCTGGGTACCGAAGAAGACTGTCATAGCACTGTGGTCCTCATTCTCTGCCAACCAGGTATGGTGGCCTGACTTAGCAGTTACTGCAGGGTTGAGGTTCCAGAGGGAAGTTCCTTCCAGATAGGAGGTTCACTGGCCTCTCCACTCCCTAGACCTACCGTGGGCAGTTTTACCGGGACCATTACCATGGTGTGGGCACCTACAGATGGCCAGATGGCTCCAGCTTCACAGGCATGTTTTACCTCAGCCAACGAGAAGGCTATGGCACCATGTTCACGAAAACAAAGTTATTCCAGGTGAGGAGATCCTGTGATCATGTGCTAGGCGGGACCACTATGTGTTCATGAGGGGTCAGGCTGTTGTGTGTTCATGTGAGGGGCAGGGTTACTGTGTGTTTATATGANGAGCTGTTACGTGTTCATGAGGAGAGAGGCTGCTGTGTATTCATGAGGGGCAAGGCTACTATGTGAAAACACATGCTCAGGGTGGGCCTCTGTGTGTTCATGTGAGGGGTAGTGCCACTGTGTGTTTATGTCGGGTGGGACCTTTGTGTGTTTGGGTGAGGAGTGGGTGCAGCTATTATCTAGGCCACTGAAGAAAAAGATATTCAGGTTCTGGAAAAGTTTAAATAGAAGTAGCTTTCTTATTTTAGTGANTATAATATTATCAATAATAAGGATATAAATAAAAAATAAAAATGCATCTATCTATTATCAATAATAAGGATATAAATAAAAAATAAAAATGCATGTATCTTTTGAATTAAAAATAAGATAAATGTTTATTTTCAATATATAAAATGGGTCTTTCTTATACATATTATTTAAAACTTGCCTTTTTTCTCTCCCAGAGGAAATAAAATATACATGACTTTCCACCTCTTAATTATTATATATAATTCACAATTACATGCACTCTATTAATAGAAAGTTTTGAAAGCTTCAACAAGCGTAAATTTGTGTGCTTGGGTACAAAACGGCTTCCTCCCCTCACCCCATGCCTTTGTAGGAAGTGTCCCCTCCAGTTCCAGCCACGGCTAACCTGCTGCCTGTAATTGTGCTTTTACAAGAGAGGGCCACACGGTGGAGCCCTGCAGAGCGGGGTCCAGTGTCTTCCTCTTGGCCCTGCAGGACAGATCCAGCCCAAGGCCCAGTGTTGCTGTTGTTTCTTTGGTTACTGAAGTCTCCATAGTATGGAGACACTACAGCTTAACTCAAAGTCCTTTAGACTGTTTCCTGTTTGGGGCAATTGTGAATAAAGCTGTGTTGCACACATGTTTAGTTTTCTTTTGTGTGTGCGTGTAAACATTAAATGCAGGTTTTCATTTCCCTGGGAAAACTTCTAAGTGTAGCCTGGGGGCCATGTGTCCCTGTCTATGATGCTTTGTCCCCCACCAATGGCTGTGAGATGCCGGTCTGCATCCCTGTGAACACTTGGTGTTGTTAGTGGTCCTTGCTAATAGCAATGTGCCTCATTGTGGGTAGGACTAGTTTCTTCCTAACAGAGAGCCTATTATGCAGTCCCCTACCCCTTGTCAGGTGTTTATCAGTTTTGTTATTTGTTTCCCTCAGAGAATCAGCTTTTGGTCCAGCTTATCTGACCATTTGGTTCTGGTTTACCATCAGTTTCTTCCTGTCCACCCTCCCTGTGCACCCCTGTCTCCAGTGATTTTCTAAGCTTTTCTCACTTACTGGTTGCCTGCTTTTGTCACATATACACATTGGCTCGATGTTCCACAGTTTTGTTTCCCTCCTATGTCTTTTCCATTCAGTTCAAAGTGCACTTTAATTTATGCTCTGATTGCTTTTTGACCCATGGTTCCTTGTCATGAGTATTGTTCATGTTCTGTTTTTGGCTTTTGCCGATGTTTTGCTACTGATTTCCTCCTGTGTGCTTGCTTAATTTGTATGATTTTGGTACTTTAAATTGGCTGTGACTTGTGTTATGACCTAGATTATGGTCAGTTTTGTTGTTCTTATTTTTGTGGTGCTAAAGATCAAACCTAGGGCCATGTGCATGCAAGGCAAATGCCCTAATACTGAGCCACATTTCTGGCTCTCTTTTTACTTATTTTGAGATTGGCCTTGAACTCACTCTATAACCCAGGCAGGTCTTGACTTTGNAGTCATCCTGCCCAGCTTCCTAAACAGCTGGGATTACAGGCCTTTATCACCATGTCTACCCAGCATGGCTGACTTTGTAGTGTTTGTTTGTTTTTTTTTAAATCTGTTCGTTCACGTGAAGGTCAGAGGACAACTTTGTGGAGTTGGTTCCGTGTTGACATGGGTTCAGGGAATGGAATTCCAGCCACTGGGTTTGCATAGCAAGTCTCTCCACCTGCTAAACCTCTCATCGGCCCAAGGCCAACTTTTAAATGCATTTCAGCAATTGTTGACCACAGTGTTTCCTGAATCACATAAGCACCCACACTGTTTGTGTTATTTTAAGTTGAAAATAAAGTGGTTTTTGTTTTTGTTTTTGTTTTTGTTTTTTTTACTGACTTACCAGTGCTCGAACATGGTGAGTTAGAATGTCTCACCGCCATTGAAAAAATTTACAATACTCCTTACAGTGCCACATTCAGCTTTCTATACTTTAAGACCTTGTGACTTATTTAATGAGTAAAATTTTAGATTTATTGTATGCCCCTGGTATTTGTCTTATGCCCTTTTTTTAAAATAATGAACTGATATATCCTCTTTAAAAATAATCTCTTCAGGCCAGGGTTAGTCCTAGCACTTGGGATGCAGAGGCAGAGGCAGATGGATATCTATGAATCTGAGGCTGGCCTGGTTTATATAGCAAACACCAGCACAGCCGGGGCTATAGAGAGAGACTCTGTCTCAAAAACAAACAAATGAAAAAGATAAACAACCAAAACCAAAACNGAAATAAAACAAAACAAAAACCCTCTTCAATATTTCATGACCCAAAGTTTAAATTTAATGTTAATAAAATTCTGTAAATTTTGGGACATTATTTTCACTGTGGTATATCTGTNACCATAATTTTAAATAATTATAGATATTCTTTTTATTTTTTGAAAATGTGTGGGTGCTTATTTAAATTTAGTTCGATAATGGTAGCTGGACAGTTAGATCTGCCATATCCCATACAGTGGCCACAAGCCATCATGATGGTGTCTACTGAATGGCTGAGACATAGCTCTCCAAACTAAGGTGTTCTGTAAATGTGGAACACACACCAGGTTCTTTATTTTGGCAGTGCTGGGGTGGAGCCCAGCGCCTTACACATGATAGGGAACATGTTCTATTGAGCTATACTCTCAGCTCCTACAGACCAGATCACAAAGATTTATTAAGAAAAAAAAGTAAAATATCTGAAAAGCTTTGAACATCAGGTATATTTAAAAGTGATAATTTGGAAAGGTTGAACTAAATATAAATACTACGGTAAAATGAATTCTACCTCAGGACCGGAGANGCAGCCCATTTGGTAGAGTGCTTTCTTAGCACTCACAAAGCTCCGAGTGTGACTGGCAGCACCACAGAAACCAGACGTTGGAGTGCATGCCTGCGATCTCGGAGCAATTTAAGCTCATCCCTGGCTACGTATCTCAAGACCAGCCTGGGATACATGAGACTCTGTCTTAAAAAAATCAACATAGAACTGGACCCAGATTTTTGCTTTCTGTAGTGCTGCTGCTGGAAAATTTCAAATCACGTGTTTAGCTAGTGGTTTCTCAGCTGCTTTTGACCAGGCACATTTGGTGTTAGTAGTGGCACATTTGGGACTAAGTCTGTTGCCTNGTGTATGCTGTGCTGACCCCACCATCCAGCATTACCCGCCCCTCTTCTGACCTTCATTTGGATGGACAGGATATTTTAAAAACCAAAAACATCATCTTATTTTCAGACTATTGGTTTAGAAGTTTTACACTCTTTATCCTTTTAGGACTGCCCCCTCCCAACATTACAGGAGACATTCTTAGTTTGAAAAATGCAAGAATGAGTTTAGACTATTTCAACTCCATTTTTCTATTTTGAGTTATATACTATTTTTAGATATATTAAAAGCACATATTTTCCATTTTGTTTTTTTGACAGTATGTCAGGAGATGCATAGTTTGTTTGTTTGGTTGGTTTTTGGTTTTTCAAGACAGGATTTCTCCGTGTAGCCCTGGCTGTCCTGGAACTCACTTTGTAGACCAGGGCGACCTTGAACTCAGAGATCCGCCTGCCTCTGCCTCTCCAGTGCTGGGATAAAAGGCGTGCGCCACCACTGCCTGGCTTACACACACACATTAATTTTTGTTCTTTTTTTTTTTTACATCCCTCTTTACATTCTTATAAATGGAATCATGCTGTATGTAGTACTTCCTGTCTGCTTTCTTTTGTTTAGGGCATGATTCTTTTGAGACTTGTGTGTTTCTGTGTTCCACTTAGTTTTATTGTAAAGAAGTTTCCACTGTGTGGATATCTCTTGGTTTTGGTGTCGCTGTTGTTGTTTGCTTGCTTGCTTATTTTAATTCACCAATAGATGTTCTTTTGAGTTCTTCAACATTTTGGTTACTTTGAACTGAGAGGCAATTGCTAAGAACAGTTGCCTCTCAGTCTTTGTGTAGACACACACACACATGTTTATTCTCACTTGGACAAATACCTAAGAGTGAGAATGCTAGTTACAATGGTAAGTGTGCAATCATTTTTCTAAGAACCCTTCAAAGTGCTTTGCAAAGCGGTCAGGCTATTTCAGCCATTAATAAACGCTTCAGTGACTTCACATTCTTGTCAGCACNCGGTAGTCCATCTTTTTGACATTAGTATTCTTGTGGGCACATTGTGACATCTCCTTGTAGTGTGGTGGGGAGCACATCGAAGGCAGGTGATGCTGATTCTGCCTCATTCCTGTTTGTTGTCTGTGTATCTCCTGTTTTTGTCTGTTTATATGTTTAGTTAGTGATATTAATTGGGTTATTTATGTTATTACAGTAGAGTGCTCTTTATGGTAATTCTGTCATATGAGTATTTATCAGTGATATGATTTAAAAATATCCCTCAGCACTGGGGTGTCTTTTGAAGAAGAAGTTTAATGTAATTAAGATTAAACCTAGGGACTTGTGCATACTAGGCAAGTGTTGTGCCAGAGAGCTACATCCCTAGCCCTCTTTTTAGCTTTTATTTGGAGAGAGGGTCTTACTGAGTCACCCAGGCTGACCTTGAACTTACTCTGCTATCCAGCTTGGCCTTGGATTTGCAGTTCCCTTGTCTCACACTGGAGTAGCTGGGAATACAGGTGTGTTTTGTCCTGAGGATGCAGCCTGTGTGGCTCTGCTGATGATTGGATTATCTTTTTGAGTTGTTTCCTGTCAGGAGAGCTGCTGGGTCTTGAGCATGAGCACTGTGGACTCCATGCACACATGTGACAGCTTCTTTCCCCCTGGAGTGCCTCTTTCCCTCTGGCCTTTGTCCTCTTTGCTTCTCTAGTGTCTTTTCTGGCCCATTTGCTCTTACAGCTGCTCCCTAAGCTGAGCTTTCCANATAAGGGTGCCACCTCCCTGTTGGGCCCATCAGGCCTGCAGACCACCAGGTTCCTCACTATGCCCCACCCCACCTCCTCTGTCTATGAACCTCCCACCCCACCGCCTTAGCTCCTCACAGGGTCTTCTGGAAATGTGTCTGCTGCCCCATGCAACACCCTGTAGAGTGAAGCCACCCTCAGACATGGCACTCCTCTTTCTCATGATCCACTCTTCACATAGCCCAAGCCCACCTCAGACTGAAGCCAGGAAGCTGAGATGAGATTGTCTTATGGTGGATGAGGGCACGGGCACCATTGTTTCCATATTTTAGGCCTATGGCTTTGATTGACNTTTGACTTCCCAGTGACCTCCAAGCATCTTTTAACACTACTTTAGAAGAGGCCCATCTTGTGGGAAGGTGGGACTTTACTTTGACCCCTGCACCAGACCACTGCTCACTGTGTTTGTTCTTGTCTGAGATCCTTTCTTCTCTGCATACCAGAGGCAGGTGGTGACGGAAGTGTTTAGAATGGTCTAGAAATTGTACTCTCCCTTGAGATCATGGAAAGCAAAGAGCAATTCCTCTCCTCTCCCTCTTTCTGTCCTCTTCCTTTCTCCTCCTCTGGAGTGAATCAGAGCGACAGATGGGATGGGGCTGGTTCCTAATAAGCTTCTCTGAAGGACCTTATCTAAAAGAAATAAATAATAAGGCTTTGATGTTCATTAAGTGCAATATCACAGGCAGCAGTTTCCCTGTCCTTGTAAGTATAGAAGCTTGTAGATAACATTGCCTGTCTAGCAGCTAACTTCAGGCCTGCAGGAGTCCCTTGGGAATGAATATACCCAGATGTCTCTATCACAGCTTCAGCTTGCAGCCTTTTGTCGTGTCCTCACCTGAGAGAGGCCACTCCTAGCCTAGTCCTTTGTCTTCCAGCTTGGCCACAGCACCCTCTCCATGCACCTACATTCTGTCTGAACACGATGGCCTTGCTCTGTCCTAGTGCCCAGCACACCTCATACCTCAGTGTGTGTGTGTGTGTGTGTGTGTGTGTGTAGTGAATGAGTACATTTCTTAGCAGTGCTTTTTCTTTTGCTGATTTTATGAAACTGCAACTAAGTAGAAAGCTCAACTGAGTGTCTCTCCTGGCCCTGTGGGCTTCCCTTGTAGGGACTGTATAAAGAGGACCAACGGTTCGGGCCAGGCATTGAGACCTACCCTGATGGCAGTCAGGATGTTGGACTGTGGTTCCGGGAGCACCTCCTCAAGCTGGGGACNGAGGTTCCCAACAGTTTCTCCTTGCTGAACTACCCAGAATTCTTAGACTTCCTCACAAGCTCAAGGGGGATAATCAGTCTCTCAGATGAGGGGAAGGTGGACTGCCCTCTTCCCGAGGACCAGGACCCCTTCTTCTATGACTATAAACAGTTTCTCCTGAATGATGACCTAACGCTGCCTCCAGAGATGCATGTCTATTCGACTGACAACGACCACCTGCCCATGACAGACTCCCTGCGCAGAGAGCTGGATGATCACATCTTCATGAATGAGATCCCTCCATTCATTGAGGATGAAGAACCCTGGCTTATAACAAATGAGACTCCTTTGTTGGTCAAAATCCAGAAGCAAACTTACAAGTTCAGGTGATCAGTCTGGTCTTTCTCTCCATCTTGTCCCCTCATTGACTAGGGGTCCCCTTTGGGAAGGGTTCTGATGTTCCCTTTGCTGGACTGCTGCTAAGAGCCTGAGTATCTCTCAGCACTTGGTGGATGAACCCTTGTCGTGGATGAACACTTGGTGGATGAACATGAGCACAGCATTTGCTTCAGTGACTCAAACAGCCCCCACTGTGCTGTGAGACTAGACAGGTACCCTGAGGGTAGGGAGCCAGGTAGATCTGTGAGGCATCTGTGACTGTGTAGGGGAGCAAGGACTCCTGCCTTCCATTAGCCTGATCTCTGGGGCAGAAGTGGCCAGGAATAGCTCATAAATGAGCAGCTGCTGTAGTTCCAGAACAGGAGAGGAACCCTGAAGGGGTGAGACTTGGGATAAACCCCTGAGCAGAACCCTGAGGGCAAACCTTGGCTTTTGGACCTGTGTCCATTCCCTCTTCCGTAAGCCAGAGCTTGTGCACTTTAAGGCCAGGTTCCTGTCCACCATTAGAAGCTCTGTGAGTCAAGTCGCTACACACCAACATAATAGAAGAGGTCACTATTACTATCATTGGTTAATAAAGGGTCTGGCAGAGAGCCAAGTGTGGGATGTCGGGGAGGAATGGGGCCTGCAAACTGATTAGACCTCTGGCCTTTGCAAGGAAAGCCATGAAAACTGGCACTGCTCTTCCATCTCTGAAGATACCCTCCATACCCACAGCTTGGGGAAAGTCAGCACGCGCCCAGGGAANACTGTTTACCCTGAAAGTTAAAATAATCAAGTATCTTCTACTATTCTTACATCCTTAAACATTGCCCTCATATATCAGTGAACATTTTAGAATGCATTTGATGGGCATACATGACTATTTTCCATCCATCTATCCATTCATCTATTCTTCCTTCCATCCATCCACGTACACACCCACTCCACTGATCCATCCATNGATTAATTCATCCACCCACTCATTCTTACATCTGTCCACCTATCTACCTTCTATTGATTCAATCCACCCATTTACCCACTCCATCTACACCCCATATCCATCTTCTTGCCCATTCCATTCATGAATTCACCCATGCACCTATCCATCCATCCACTTACTATGTTCATCCATACATATATCTATTTACTCCATTCACCCACCCACCCACCATCCATCCATCCATCCATCCATCCATCCATCCATCCATTGTGTAACCATCAACTGAGTTCATAAACATTGACAACTATTGAGTGAATAAAATCCATGGGTTCTTGATTGAGTGGCATTCTCTGCACTCAGGAAGATTCAGTGTTGTGTGATGACCTGGACCATGGAACATTGAAATTCTCTACTCCAGCAGAAAGCAAACAAGCAGAGGGTGGGATNTNTTTGCTAGGCTCCAATAGTGGAGCCATGTGTATGCCAGCTTTCTGCTCTCTCACCATCCTGCCATTGANAGCATATTTCCCAATAAAACTGTAGTGAGTCCAAGGAGCCAGACATACAAGGCTACAGTTCTTGCTGGGGAAGCACTTAGCCTGAGCGCATTACCTCTAGATCACATGTCTCCCTCGCTGGGTACTCCATCCTGACTGTAACTGGCAGGTAGTGTGGCCATTAGGCCTCAGGGTGATAAAGGAGTGATGGATACTGAGAGAATGGAGAACCCAAGTCAGGAAGAGGAATTCTGAGGGGTCAGAAGAACAAGGGGTAGAGGGAGGCAGCCCCCGCTTTGGGCTCTTTCTTGTGGAAAATATTGGGTGATCCAGATTCCAGCCTAATACCAATAAAGCCTGTTGTGTTGGCAGGAACAAGAGTGCTCATACCAGCTGGAACATAGCTGCCATCCTGGAGGGGAACCGCAGCTGCTTTGGGCCCAGTGGCCCTAAGGAGGATATTTCCAGGGAGATGATCCTGAAGGCTGAGGAAGGGGACTATAACTGGATTTTTGGAATCCTGAGGGACAACCTTGCCTGTGCTGATGTGGCTGACTCCAAGGGCTACACTGTGCTTGCTGCTGCTGCGGTAAGTCCTTTCCCCCATAAGGAACACTGGCCTGTGGGATCCCTTGTGTGGTTCCCTCTAATGGTGAGTGTCTGACAGGAGCTGGCCAATCCTCAATGCTCAACAAACCCCCACTCATCCAAGTGTGATATTCAAGGTCAAATGAAAGCAGGCTGGGAGTGATCCATTTCTTTATTACACACTATCACCCTTCATCAAGGTCAAGTATGAGTGTTGTGTGTCCTGCTGTAGTGTAGCCTTATGAGGGGCAGCATGGATGCCAGGTAGTCCTCCTCATGACCAGGTCCTGTATTCACAAGTCTGACCTTGTCACTTTCTAGGTGCATTCTCACCGTAACATTGTCAACCTTCTACTGGATTATGGGGCTGATGTGAACAAGCTCTCGGATGAGGGCCTCACAGCCCTCAGCATGTGCTTCCTCCACTACTACCCCAGCAAATTCTTCCAGCCCAATGTTGCTGAGAGGACGCTGCCCCAGGTCAGCCCCCTGTTGGCCACCACACCCTCATCATCTGCCACGGATCCCATTTACCTAAATGTCCACAGCTACCTCCCTGATGTGTGAACCAGGCCCATATATGCTGAATGGAAAGATAAGTCCAGTGAGGAAGGAGTCAGAAGAGAGAGCCTGGGAACTCCCAAAGGCATCCTAAGCCATGCCACATGGACCAAGGAGTGTGTGCTCCCTATGAGCCACATGCACAGCAGCCTGGGGTCCTGAGACCTCCCCCAGCAACATGCTGCAAAGGGGGACCTTCTTGACATCGTGGCTAGGGAAGGGCCAGAGAATCTGCATTTCTAACAGATTCCTGGGGGTGTGGAAGTCATTAGTCTAGAGACTTCTCTTTGAGAGTGCCTAAGGAGAGAGACGGAGAGCAGGATCACTGGGCAGAAATACACTTTAAGCTGCAACACAGGTGTATACCGAGAAGTTTTGAGTGGTGAGAAAGTAGTGAAATTAATTATAATGATGTAGTTTTATTTAGCATCAAGTATCTAGTGCCAGCCCTGCCCTGCATGAAATCAGTATGAAGAATGAGAGTGAGACATCTCACCAGCAGTTATCTGGCTTGCACATCGATGCTTGGTTCTAGGCAGGTCATGTTTCGTTAGCTCAGGAGGCACAGGTGGTGTTGTGAGCCCTGAGCAGAGGCTGCTTACTTCTAGTCCTGGGTAGTGACTTCAGAGTTGTCCCTGCCCCTGCAAGGGTGTGTACACTATGGAAGAAACCCTAAGCCACCACTCGGGTTCTTACTGGGGCTGCTGTGGGGAGAGGAGTGTCAGTTCCTTTCTCTAATGAGACCTTTTTGGTNCTTGCCATAGGAAACTCCCAAACCCTTGATCATCCCCAAAATTTCATTCTTGTTTGGAGAGTCAAATGTGGATTATTTCTCCAATATGGGCATGTCCACCCCAGGTGGAGAGGACTATAAATCATCACCACCCCTCTCAAGCAGTCTGGATGATGCCCCGGTCCTGGGCGATATACAATCCCACGAGTCTGTCAGCTGGAGGAGCAGTGTGGCTCACAAGCGAGACACCCCCTCAGGGAAGAGTCCCAGCAGTGACGTAGAGAAAGTGCCAGAGGACATGGCAGCAAATTTGTATGCCAACACCCAGTGCAGCATTGACACAGACTTTGAGTCTAACATAGGCCTGCAAGACTACTCTATCCATGTCTCGAAAGACATCCTGGAGAAGAGTGCCCAGACCTACAGTTCATTGCTACACATCTCCTCCTTCTCGGACAAAGGGACTATGAGGAAAATGGCGCAGACCATAGCTGAGTAAGTCACTGATATTCTATGGTAGGGGTAGAGGATCACTGCCAGGGTAAGTTCAGCGGGTACCCATCACAGCCGTGCACCACCACTAGGAGCTGTTTCTAGAGACTATGTCCTATTGTCTGGGAATCTGTGATGACTAGTTTTATATCAACTTGATACAAGCTGGAGTCATATGGGAAGAGGGAACCTCAACTAAGAAAATGCCCCACCAGACTGGACAGTGGGCAAGCCTGTGGTGTGTTTTCTTGATTGATGGTTGATGTGAAAAGGGCCCAGATCATTGTGGGCTGTGTCACCCCTGAGCTGGTGGTCCTAGGTTGTATAAGAAAGCAGGCTGAGCAAGCCATGAGGAGCAAGCCAGTAAGCAGCATTCCTCTATGGCCTCTGCATCAGCTCCTGCCTCCAGGTTCTTACTTTGCTTGAATTCCTGCCCTGACTTCCCTCAATGATGGACTGTTACCTGGAAGTGTAAGATAAAATAAACCCTTTTTTCTCCAAGTTGCTTTTTGTCATAGTGTCTTAGCACACTAAAAGAAACCCTAACTAAGACAGTATCCTTGCAAGGGCACTGTGGTGGGGCTCCATTTTCAACACATGGGCAGTGTGGGGTGTGTGTGTCTGGCACCCACTCCAGGAAGGGCCAATCCCTATCTCAGGAGGAATCTCAGTGAGGTTAAGTGACCCGTGCTGGACTGAAGCCTGGCAGGACCACAGCTGAGGTTGGCTCTGGTAGCCCACACAGGGAAATCTGTGCTTCTGAGCCTCCCAGGGTGAGGACTAGGGCCTTGGAAGGGCTGACTTTGGGTAATTTCAAGAAAGGCTGGATACTGGGGTGCAGTGTGTCTATGTTGTCAGCACCCCTCATCCCTTGTGTGGAGGNTCTTGTCCAGATCATAGGTATGACAATTACTTTGTACATTCCCTCCATTTTGTGACACTGTCCTTCTGGTACCTATAGACGTAGAAACCGCTGGCTGACCATCACATTGCTGCTGCATAGAGGTGCTGATCCCAACCTGTGTCAAGTGCCCATGCAGGCCCTGTTTCTCGCCGTGAAGGCAGGGGATGTGGATGGGGTGAGGCTGTTGCTGGAGAGTGGGGCCCGGACTGATATTCAGTATCCTCCACAGGTAGGTGTCAGTGGTCAGAGGGGCCTCTGGGACACGATAGATGTGGGACACACACAGACTCCCGGGTCCTTCTTTACCAAAGCCCACAGCTTCTCAGGGCCAGCAGTAGGGCAGGTCCATCCTGCCTGTAAACACCTGGTGTGTGAGGCATTGGTGACATCATAGGAGGAAGGTGGCCTACTGCTGAAGTTTCATGGTGTCATTAGATGTGGTTATGAAGGGGTGTTATTTCTCACAGTGCACCATGGTGCATGTAGTTTTCTAATCCATTCCCTGTGTTTGAAACAAATGTAGAATGAGGGTTGTGAGGGGAAGTGAAGGTCAGACCCACCTCCTTTCACAATGGCATCAGCTTCATGGAGAGACAGGAGGAACTGAAGCAAACTGTGCCTGAAGCCCTTTAGCCCAGCAAATCCAGCTAGCTGAAAACTAACCTGGGTTTCCTGCCCTTGTATCTGTTTCTATGTCTCCGTTTGGCCATGCATACCCTATGTCCCTGCTGCCTTGCTTATCCTGGACCCTCCTGCAGGCTGAGCGCTGTTGCTGCCCACACTAGAAGCCCTTGGTCTGGACAGCACTCCCAGGCACCAGCTACTTCCCATTCTGAAGTAGGCTCCCCTCTTGGGGAACATGTTTGACAAGCACATTGCTCTCGATTCCTGAACCTGTGTGCAGTGCTGGAACCCCGAGGACGCGAACTCAGAGCTGCCACAGAGTTTGTTGGTGGACTCTTGGCTTTCAGGGCTCTGTTTGTGTAAATGTTGCTCATAACCAGTCCACCTGAGCACTGGGCAGCCATCCACCCCTTCCTGGTCCTTCCACTCCCCCATGCCACAACTTTGGAAGCACCTCCCTCAGGTACAGAACCTACACTACCTCAACTCCCAACGTCCCTGGAAGTCACTCAGGCTTTATGTCCTTGGAAGAAGGTCAAAGTGAGGCTAGGCTTCCTGTACAGTTCCCGTCTGACCCCAATGTCCCTTGTTGGGCTGCTCTGTGAGACGGGGTAAAGACTATAGCTTATAGTCCAGTGTATCGGCTGCACTTTGTCCTTTTGTCTGAACTCTGTGGTTCAGACCTCAGCAAGTCAGAGAGGAACCTGGGTAGGTTGCCCGAGGACAGAGCAATCATACACAGTTGGGAAAGAAAAAGTTAAAAGCAGCCTCAGGTCAGTTCATGTGGTTAGAATATTTTGCCCTAAACTTGAAAACCACAAAACAAGAAACAGAAACAAAAATCAAAGTTCTTGCCTCAAGAACCTGAAGACTCAAGCCCACAGCACAGTGGCCTGGGTCAACATAGGGCTTTGGCTCCCACCTCCTCCCTCTGGGTGGTTTCACACTGTATACACTTTCCTGTATTATTAATTTTTTTCTTTAGTATTTGAATCAGAGCATCATGTGGCCCTGGCTGGCTTCAAACTGGGTGTGTGGGGGAACTGGCCCTAACCTTGTGATCATCCTGCCTCAGCCTCCCAGGTAGCTGTGATCACAGTCATGTACCAGCACATCCAGCTAAGAAGGTTGTGTTGAAAAAATAACTTTTTAGAGAGCCTAGGTCAGTTCCAGGCAAGCTCTCTGGTTGGCAGTTAAGTCTCTGTGAGCCCCTATGAGCCCATGTTAGTTGATTCTGTGGGTTTTGACTGACCTAGCCATCTGCATATATGTTACAGTTGTGTAGCTTGGTCTTCTTGTGAAGATTTTATGCAATTATTTTCATTGAGTATCAAAAACTAAAGCAAAAAATCAGAAAGTAATAATGGGGAGGAAAACAAACTTTGATCTTTAAATCTTGTTTAGGTTTTGAGACAGGGTCTCATGTAGTCTAGACTAGCCTCAGATTTCCTGTGTAGCCAAGGGGGTTCTAGACTCCTGATCTCCCAGCCTGCACCTCCCTGATTTCAGAGTTGCAGATGTGAGCCGTTGTGCCTGGCTCTTTGTTAATAGAGTTGTGAATATGTGCTAAGTGGAGGGACCATGAATGCATTGATGGAGACATGGCACATGCAGCCACTGCCAGAAGATGAAGCTGCCCACGGTGATCTTGCTCACCAGTATCTGCAGTTAGGCCTCATGTGGCAAGAGCCCACTGTTTCCCATGGCCTGGACACTCACAATCCTTGCACTCTCATGGGTGGAAGGTGGCACCTCTGAGGTTTAATTTTGCATTTCTTCTGTTTTGGGTAAGGTTGAACATTTGCTCATTGTATTAGCAACTTTCAATGATTAGAACAAAGTCTCCAATGCAGTTAACTGTTAAAGTAGAAAGGTTCATGGGTTTAGAGATCCTGTACAGAATTCTGCTGGCCGGCGCTGTGCATCACGGTGGGAGTACATGTTGAAGCAAACTGCTTANACCAAAACCCTGGAGGCAAAATGGAGAGAGGGTAGACTGAGGCTTTGCTATCCTCTTCCAGGGCATGTCCTCAGTGCCCTGGGACCTACCACCAGGCTCCATTTCTGAAAGGGTCCATCCCCTCCCAGTAATGCCACCCAGGGGACCAAGTCTCTTTAACACTAGAGCCTCTGGGGGTCCAGTGCCTCTGTATATGGTGGGGTGCCCAAACACTACCCATTTTGCTGTTAGGGGTATGGAGACTGCTCATCCCACAGTGCACAGTTGAGGCTCCTTGGAGACCTGGGCATAGGGACATCAGTGACAACAGAGCAGTCACATGTAGAATGGTCAGGACTTCCAAAGAACTGGTGAGTGTAAACACTGCTGTCAGCAGTCTGAGCAGAGTATCTCTAAGGGCCACACTTTCCCAAGGATGACACCTGGAGTGAAGTACAGTTTTGGCCTCCGGAGATGGAATGCCTTAACACTACACAGATAGCAAATAAAGCAGATGAGAAAATCCCATCGAGGCTAGTGGGAAAACCTCAGATCCTGCACTTTGCCACCCTCTCCCCCGCACCGACACGGGTGCATTCCTGGCATCAGCTATCAGCATGACCCCACCTCCTAATACATTTTAGGGTTTTGCTCTGCATTGGATTTTGCACCTGTAAGTCCCTCCTGGGTTTCTTGTGTTCTTCAGATCCTGGCTGGTTCTCCAGCAGAGAACATCAGTAGCAGGAAAGAATTTCAGTGTCCCTGGGAATATGCTTTCTTCACCCTCTTGTTGAACAGCATTCTAGGTTCAGAATTACCTGAGAACTTTTTTCTTTCTTTTGAGATGGGGTTTTATATATCCTAGGTTGGCCTGTAACTCCCTATGTAACCGAGNATGACTTTGAATTAAAAATCATTTATTTTATGTGTATGAGTGCTTGCCTGCATGTATGTATCACATACAGTGTACCATATGTATCTGTACCACACACATACAGTGTTCATAGAAGCCAAAAGAGGCATTACATTCTCTGGAACTGAAGTTACAAACTGTTGTGAGCAGCCGTATGGGTGCTGGGAACCCAACCTGGATCCTCTGCAAGAGCAGCCAGTGCTCTTAACCACGGAGCCATCTCTCCAGTCCTGAATTTGATTTTTTGATCTTCTTGCTTTTATTTCCCCAGTCACGTGACTACAGGCACTTGCCACCATGCCCAGTTTATATGGTGCTGAGAATGGAATCCAGGGCTCTGAGTATGCTAGACTAGCATTCTACCAACTGAGCCAAATCTCCAACCAGTTCCTAAGAACTTGGAAGCAACCGCTATGGTTTGCTGAGGCCCAGCTGCAGACAGAGGGTGAGCAAGACCACTGCAGGAGTTTAGTCTGCTAGCGTCATTGTATTCATGGCACCTCATCTTAGCACATCTCAGTCCAGAACTTCTGTCATCTAGTGAGAAGTGTGGCCCCATTATGCATTGCTGTGAGAGGTCCTGACTCCTTCTGTAGCTGGTCTTCCTGTTTGGGGTGTGTGTCTTTCTGCCCTCATCTCTCTGCTGCTCTGGGGCTTACCACTGGCTCTCATGTGTTTGCTGAATGGGGAGAGAGGAGCAGCATAGTTTCTTTTCCCCCTGTTGTTTGGGATGCTGCACAGCCTCATCATCTCCTGATTTTCCCTTCACTCGGGTCTGTTCTGTCACTGCCTCAGTTGGCTGTGGTGGATGTGATCTCCTGGGATCCACATCAGCAGGAAACTGCACTCTCTGCTGCGTTCACTCATGTGTGCCAGTGATGCACCTACCCTCCTATGTGTTGGTGGTCACTATGTGCTGAGGCTGCTGGCTGTTGGTTGTGGGTGTTGGCTGTAGGGATAAGGCCCCCCTGTGTTTTTTTAACTCTTTGGGGGGCCCACCATCCAGTGGCCAAATAAATACACAGAGACTTATTCTTACTCATGAATGTCCGGCCTTAGCTTGGCTTGTTTCTAGTCAGCTTTTCTAACTTAAATTATCCTGTTTTTCTCTTTAACTACATTTTGCCTTTGGGCTTTTTACCTTTCTTTATTCCATATTTCTTTCTTTCCTTCTTAGTCCATGGCTGGCTGGCCCCTGACGTCCTCCTTTCCTCCTCTTCTCACTCCTCGTCCTCTTTAGAGTTCTCCTCCTATTTATTCTCTCTGCCCGCCAGCCCCACCTATTTCTCTCTCCTGCCTAGCTATTGACTATTCAGCTCTTTATTAGACCAATCAAGTGTTTTAGGCAGGCAAAATAACACAGCTTTACAGAGTTAAACAAATGCAATGTAAAAGAATGCAGCACATCTTTGCATCATTAAACAAATGTTCCACAGCATAAACAAATGTAAGACATCTTCAACTAATATTTCACAGCAACTGGCTGCTCTTGGGCTGTGGAGACCCCATGCCTGAGCCAACAGCTGTAGGGATGTGCCCCAGGTCATGTGCCATGTAGANCTAATGCTACCTTGTCACCTTCTCAGTGTTTGGCTATTCCCCTGCCTCATCACATCCACCTACTGTGGGCTCTTTTTGCTTTCCAGGCTAACTACACCCCACCTTCAGGGGGTTCTCNGGGTGCTTTTATTCAGGGACACCTTCCTANTTTGAGTGAGATCATACTGAGGGGAATTGGGCTGGGGACAAGTGGGGCNTGTCTTNCTGACCATAACCTGGCTACTCTGGCTGGGCTCTCTCAGTTGCTGGTATTCACTCTGAGAGCAGGGTCCCCACCATGACCATGGGCTGCTGGAGCTGAGACAGTCCATCAGGGACCAACTTCAGACAATGGGGAGAGATATAGCGAGAAATCCATGGAGTCTGTTTAAAGGGTAAAGCATTTATTAAGGGAAAAAATCTCACTGTACAAGAACAGAATTGACACAGGTTCTGGAATGCTGTTCCGGCTGTCTGGATCAGTCCCACATCCAAGTCCCACAAGGGAGCAAAGAGAGAGTGATGCCTAGGTGCATCTCAGGTCTCAAAGGTCAGNNGCTGACAGGCCACGCCCCAGGGGCATGTCCTTCAAGGTCATAGGCTGGTGGAGCAGTTACCTGCTGCATCTCTAGGGGCAGTGATTCAAGGTCATAGACAGAATAGCTACCCACTACAGAAAGGGACACCATGGGGAGAGTCAGAAGGATGGTTAGGAGCTATATAGCTGTTAGATGGTGGTATCTGAGCTAGAGCCTGGCAGAGACATGGAGGTGGTACTCTTAGAAGATAGTGTCAGACAAACGGCCTAAAACCAACTGGGTTCAAGCCAGTTGATTTTCAAGCATTCACAGCCGTGACCCCAGATGCCTGTGGGTTACATGGCATGTTGAGAGCATTCAGTCCATCCATTGTTTGTGGGCATTTGTCTACCTCTGCCCTCCTGGGCCTTGTCCTATACCCATGGGCCTGGTGAGAAGGAGATGGTGTTGTGGGAGCCTAAAATGGTTGCAGCAAGGTATGCATCCTCTCATCTGCTCAGACAGCAAGGACCCTGACATAACCTGACCAGGGCCTCACCTGCCTGGCTGCAGACTAGGTTTCACCCTTGCCACACTTCCTCTGCAGCTGAAGTCTCTGACCCCACTCCACATCGCAGCCTCGCTTCCTGGGGAGGAGGGTGTCAAGATCACGGAGCTGCTGCTCCATGCGGTCACTGATGTGGATGCCAAGGCAGCTGACCAGGACTACATATACAAAGCTGGCAAGGTGCGGTTCTCTTTGGATCTACAACTGTGCCTACTG
>LZPO01017287.1:311521-321875 GCA_001675575.1 Neotoma lepida | reverse complement strand
TGCTGTCATCTGCTAGTCACATGTAGGACAAGATGGAACTTAGCTTTTGGAGTGTCACCTAGCAGTCCCCTTAGAACTTCTAGCCATGTGGGTCTCAACAGGTATCTGCTTCTGTAAATGACCTCTCTGCTCTTCCCCCTGACCCTACGCCCATCCTCTCCATCCATCTTCTCCCTGACTCTACTAAAGTGGTGAAAGGTGCAGAGGTCTGGCTGTACTGCAGCACTGGGATTTTGGGGGCATTATCCACTGTCCTGGGCTTGGCACCTGCCAAGTGGTTGGGCTGCTCCTCTATAAAACCAGGATTTCCTGTAACAGGTACCCTCAGTGGGATTGACCCAGAATCTGGGAAGAGCCTTTGTCTTGCAGATCTTGAGCGAGTTGTCTTTGAAGGGTGACCACAGCCAACACTTCCTTTTGTTGCAGGCAGCATTACAAAGCGCAAGAAGTTGATTGCAGGCAATAGCTGATGAGGTGGGGGCTCTCCTTACTCCCTGTAGAGTAGGGGAGGTCCAGGGAGAGAGACACATACCCCCTGTAGAGTAGGGGAGGTCCAGGGAGAGAGACACATTTTGATCTGGGTAGCAAGGCTTAGTGGTCACAGCTCCTGGGCCTGGCCTCCTAGGGACAGTCCCCTTGAGTCTCTTGCTCAGGCCCAACAGTTGGACCTCCACGCTCCTCCCTGTATGTCCTCTTATCCATCCAGTGCCCCAATTGGAAGACTCGTGTTGCGGGGCTCCGGAATCCCTGTGAGGCGACAGTGCTTGGTGTTGAGCCTGGGGAGGAGCCTAGGTTGTGGCCCTGTGCTGGCCTCAAGCAAGAAGTGTCTGTGCTACTGCAACTGCACGTGACAGCAGTCTTGTCCTCCTGACCTGGCAATAAAGTGACCTATGGTGTGTTCTCAAGTCTGTGTCCTAGGTCTAGTCTCAGCTGGTTATGCCTACCTTGTTGGTCTCTCATAAAACCTGTGCTGTATTGTGCTCAGTACTTCAGGAAAGGAGAAGAGCTGGTAGACAGGCAGGTCAAGGGTCAGAACTCCGCTAGAGAACTGACTGCAGGACAATGGCTGCTCCTGGCTCATGCTGGCACTGACTTTCCCAGTTGTAGGCATCCCCTGGTCCCAAAGAAGATCCATTCTCTGCTGTCTAGGCTCCTTCCATGGACTCCAACTCCCTATGTGGTCCAGGGTGCTCTTGTAGTGCATTAGTTGCATGTCTGCCATGTGCTAGGCTTGTTCTGGGGCCACAGTGGAAGTCACAGGGACTGATGAGGGTAAAGGGACAGGACTAGAGCAAGGTGGTGTGNCCAAGGGTGGCAAGTCCACCCCTGAGAATCAGACCTACTTCCAGGGTAAGGGAGAAGGCAGGCAGGCAGTGAGGGCTGCAGCATTGCCACTTGCCTGAGGGTGGACAGGCTTAGGGGTGTCAGGGGGAGGAAGTGGGGCAGACNGAATAACTACAGAACTGGGGAGGAGGTGGGAAAGGGGCTATAGATCCCCAGAGGATTGGGGAAGACCCCNGCTGGGCAGCCTTTCTCCTGACAGCAGCACGGCAATATTACTGCTGGGGTTTGATTCCTACTCCAAGGTGGAGGTTCATAGAGGTGGCGGGGAAGGCTTATGTATGTAGATGGGGACAACCATAGATAGGAACAAGTTGTTCCTTTATGGAACTCAGCCACAGGTGGCTTTCCAAGAGGGGCTTCTGACAGGCAGCGACTAGAGCTTTGTCCCCGAGCACTGGTCAATTGTCACCATGGGTGACCTAGCTCCTTGTTCCAGAGTGCTAACACTGGTGGGCCTTACGGTTGGGGTGCTGGTGCCCATGTCAGCAGCTGGGTGTGCANGAACATCCTGCTTCTACTCCATCTATTAGCAAGGAAGAAGCTTCTACACTTTCTATGTAAATCAAAAGCAAGCAAATGCAAGTGACAGTTACCCTGATACCAGAAAGGGTCAAGGTCACCCCTTGTGTGCCCTTCCAGATGGGCCCANGCCTCTCCAGACATGCAGGGATGCAGGGACTAGCCAGGCATGCACACACATGCATACCTAAGAGTAAGGGCATTCCCCTGTTCCAAACAAGGCCATGGACACCTACATTTGTATTTTTTTCTGCAACATTTTCTCCAAGTGAAAACCCTACCATGTTTTACTCTGTCTAAAATATGTGCTAATTGTTTTTATCTTGTATGAATGTTTTGCCTGCATGAATTTACACACACACACACACACACACACACACACACACACACACACTCACACACTCTCACACCCCAATGCTTGGCTGATGACCATGGAGGCCAGAAGAGGGCACCTGATCTCCTGGAATTAGAGTTGCAGATGGTTGTGAGCTACCATGTGACTGCTGGGCATTGAACCTGGGTCTTCTGGAAGAGCAGAAAATTGGCTCTTAACTACTGAGCCAGTTTCCCAGCCACCCCTAATGCCTTGTTTAAAAGGAGATAATAGTGACAACCATATTAATCTCAGTGTCCGTTCTGAACATTTGGGAGAATATATTTAGATTTTAATCTGTGGATGCTCACAGCACTCTAGGATGCCTTGCACACACGCACACACACCTCTCTACTGATTTTTGCCTTGAACAGTGTGACAGTTAATGTGACCCAAAGCTTATTTTCTAATGTGCTGGTCCCATAATTTCAAAATCAGTCTTAGAGGTAGACTGTAACTCCTGCCATTTTGTCCTTCAGCCTACAAACGGTCACACACATATGCACACACTCACTAGGCTTTTTAACACGACNGTTGGTTTCCAGGAAGACTTCCCTGTGTTCTGAAGTGTGCTCTCAGAGGTTATGGTGAACTAACAGAGGTGAATGCCACAGAGTGACCTTGTGTGACATCTGTCCATGTTTGTGTGATGTTTATGTTCTTTCATCTTCTTTCTCACACCCTCTGACATGGAGAACTCTGTGGCATAGTGACTCCTCTTTCTGGCTCACCTGTAAAGCAGCTTCCTGCAGCTTGAGCTGTACCACATCAAAGCTTCTATTACCTGTCAGATCCATCCGTCCCTGACAGGCCGAGGGAGCAGTCTCCTGATGAGACTGCAAACAGGGGTGACTTGGCCCAGCTGTCCAGAGCTATTTTAGTATGTCACTCTTTGATCGACCCATGGTTTCATCATCTGCCTAGAACTGAAAGGTCCTGGATCTTCCCTAAGATGGTCAGTGGTGGCAGGTATGTCACTCCCCGTGTAGGCGACTCCTCCTAAGCTCTATGGCCCCAACCTGCAGGGTTGTGACACATTTTCTTGTCTGCTGGACAAACCCACTCGTATCTCCCTGAAGCTCTTTCAGATAAGGTTGTGGATTTGGTTGTTAAGCTCAATTATCTTGTTGGGACCATGCAGTTGACTGGTCTTGTGAGAGACAGTGGGGAACCTGGAAGTGCTGAGCCCCCCCCCCACCCCCCATTTTGATGTGAGGCTGCGCTTCCATCATTTTCTTCACATAGGATTCATCGATGGTTCCTCTCTGTCTTTCATATCACATCTTACCCATGGAAGTCACCTTATCTCTGCCTTCAACAGCAAAGCCCAGTGGAGCCCTATCCCTTCCCTCCTCCCTATCCCACACGATGTTCCTGGCTTCTCTGTCCACTCCTTGAACAACCCCTCCTGGTCTTACTGCTCTGGGGCCTTGTGGCCTCCCTGCCATTTGCAGCACACGCCTATCTTTAGTCCCACCCAGACATGATGGCCCCTTGTGGCTCCCTGCAGTGCCCACCTTCACTGGGTGTTTTTCACTGAGTCCCTGTCTGTGCCTTTTCTGCTAGCCACAGACTCAGAGATGTATGGTCTCTTCTGGATCAACTCTTTTGTGAGCCCACACCCTTTGGGTCATAGGCTGGGTGGCCTGATCCCTGTGCCCCAGGGACCCACATTCCAGGATACCCAGTTACATTTGCTGTGTGTTGGTGGAAAGAAGGATTGAGGGTGAATGGGGGTAGGTGGGGCAATGCATACATGAATGGGGTTGCTCATTAGAGCAAGGAGAGGCCTTGTGGCAGCCCTGGGCATATGTTGTAGAAAAGCCTCTCTTAGCTGGGAACATTGTTTCTAGGAAGAAGAGGTGAGATACTAGGGGAGGGATGGGGCTGGAAACCCAGGATGGACTTGTACTTACCCTCTTTCCAGGAGCAGCCTCTCCCTATCTTCTCAGGGCCTTGGCAATCCCTGCAGAGCAGTTAACTTTCTCATGGGGCCAGGTGGCTTGTACTCCAGAGCAATTGGAGGCCTAAACTATCGTGCCAGGGAACAGAGAAAAAGGGAGGAAATTCTAAAGTGGCCATGTCCCATGCCACTGCTACTCCTGCCTGCAAAGAAGGAAGGTGACACCCAAAGCTGGTGTTCATAGCAGAACCTTCTTCCTCCTTACCCACAGCAGGGCTGCTGGCTCCAGTGCTGTTGGGCTGTTTGTGATTAAAGTAGGTATTCTGGGGTATTCTTACTCTCTGTAAGAGCTATGGGGTCACTTGGAACATGAAGGACAGCCATAGGAGAGGTCCGCACATGACCGGATGGATGGTGGGGACTTCTCTACCAGATACCTGCTGTCTACTGGAACCTCAACGCAGCCCTCTCTAGGTGAAGGCTGAGCACTTGTCTCACCATCTCTGAATCCATCCTGTGGCTCCTGCCACCAGCACTTTTTCTCAGTGGGCCTCCTGCATAGTATTGAGACCATTGGGTGAGCCTTCTGTGCTGTCCCAAGGTAGGGTTAGGACTGCAGGGGAAGGAGATGTTGCAGACCCCAACAGATACTCTGTTCTGTCTCTGGTACTCTCTAGCTGCCTGTGCCCTGGCTACTCAGCTGCCGAGCCTCCACCTTGAAACTAAATTCTATCCCCTTTGGGAGATGTGTTCCTTCTCTTGTTCTAGGGTTGGCACCTTCCCAAAGTAACCCACTCAGACAGCAGCCCTAGGGTAGTCATAGCTACCCTGGACCTGCACTTCCTGGGGAACCCCAGTGGGCTGAAGCAGCAGGAGCTCAGGATTTAGGGTCTAGCTTGCTTACAGAGTACATGTGCCTCCATTAGGTAACCCAAAGTCAGGGAAGGTGCTGAGGATTCCCAGGAGCAGAGTAGAGCTGAATCTCTCTCTGCCTCTAAGTTGTCTTGGCGGTTTCCAATTGCTACTAGGAACTTAAATGTAAGGACATAGCGCATGTCCAAGTGGTCACCACTCTGCGGTAGCCCATGTGCTCCTGTTCCTGAAGATTCAGGGACCAGTTGGTGAGATGAAGACAAAGGGGAGAGACAGATATACTTAATGAGGCAGAGGCACCTTGGGAGAGAGGAGGAGCCCTTTCTCTGGAGGCCCACCTGCCCAGGGGGGTTCTTAGGCCATCCTTGAGGTGCCAATGTCTGTGGGACCCAGTATCTCCACTACTGTTCCCCCAGAATCCCCTTCTCAGTGCTCACCTGGAATTTTGGGTTCTCTTTCATGCTAGACTCGCGCTGTCCTTTCTGTCTGGGTAAAAGGTGCTTTGCCATCCATCTGAGCCCTCAGAGGCCCACAGAGAATGAGACTGAAGCAAGGAGGCAGGATGGTGAGATGAGGGGTATGGCAAATGACCAGACAGTGCCTTTAGAGAACACATGGACTCAGTGTAGGAAATGCGGACAGAGTTTTAGGAAGAAGAGCCAGGANGTGATGTATGTAATGGCCCTGATCAGTAAGCAGGACAGAGACAAGTGGTGTCTGAGGGGCTCTGAAGGGGGCAAGACCTGGCAGGCTATGGACAAAGGGGATTTTTTTGGCTCCACATAGACTAGGAAGTCAATAGGGGGTAGCAAGAGAGGGCAGGGTCTGGGAGATGGAACTAGAGTCTAGCTGTAGACCAGCAAGGATGGGTACCTCTTCTCAACACCCTCCTACATCTGGCCTTTTGGGAGAGTGAGCTGCTACCAGAGTCCATGGCCAGGTGACCATCCAGAGCTTGGGAGGAGAGGCAAAAGAGCTGAGAGGGTCTCAAATGGCAGCAGAGAGGGTAGCTTNGATCGTGATGGAGATGGAAACCTAGAACATTGGCGCCAAGGTTCCCTATGGAAGTTTGGGGACCTCAGTGTTCTCTGGAGAGGGAGAAGTGGGAAGGTGGAGTCTGTGCTACAGGTGGTATAGCTGAGGCCAGGGCTGTGGCTTCCCCTGCTTGTTTGTTCCCTTGAAGCCTGGGAAGGACATCCAGTTCTCTGTTTCCTCAGGTCCTGGTTCCCCCAGGCTGTGAAGCCAGGAGACCACTTCAGGCCCTACTGCTTAGGGGAGGGCATCATTTCCCCACTGTATTCTCCTGACCTTGTTGAGAAGCTGGATGTATATGCTTTCACTAATTCCCGGGCTCGCTCACCTGTGTTCCTATCCATGTCTGTTCTTACACAGCTACTAGTACTGTTTTCATTACTTTAGCTTGTAACTTTTTGTTTTGTTTTGTTTTTTGTTTTTTGTTTTTCGAGACAGGGTTTCTCTGTGTAGCTTTGCTCCTTTCCTGAAACTCACTTGGTAGCCCAGGCTGGCCTTGAACTCATAGAGATCCACCTGCCTCTGCCTCCTGAGTGCTGGGATTAAAGGCCTGCGCCACCACCGCCCGGCTTAAGAGTTTTAAATAGAAAATGGGACACCTCCACATGTCTTTGTCTTTGTTTTTAGACACAGCTTTGACACTCAGGGTCTTTTGTATTTCCATATGAATTTTAGGATTGTCCTATGAAAGGTATTATNGGGATTTTGATGGAGATTACATTGAATCTGTGGATTGTTTTGGATGTATCAACGTTTCGGCAACATTACTTTCCCCAATGTAGATCATGGTATATTTACTTTTATTTACTTACAGCTTTTTTTTGTTTGTTTGTTTTTGTTTTTTTTCGAGACAGGGTTTCTCTGTGTAGCTTTGGCGCCTTTCCTGGAACTCACTAGGTAGCCCAGGCTGGCCTCGAACTCACAGAGATCCGCCTGCCTCTGCCTCCCGAGTGCTGGGATTAAAGGCGTGCGCCACCACCGCCCGGCATACTTACAGCTTTTTAAATTTGTTTGTCAATGTTTTCTAATTTCTAGTTTATAGTTTTTCACCTCCTTGGTTATATTTATTTCTAAGTATTTTANTTTTCATGTTATTGCAGGTGTGATTGCGTCCTTAGCTCTTCCCCATCTGCCTCCTTCCCTTCCCTCCACCCCATCCANCCCGCTTTCCTTCTTGGCTTTGAGAATCGAACCCAGAGCTTCGCATATGCGAGACCAGCGCTCTACCTCTGTGCTATGTCCCTAGGCAAAGTCTTGCTATGTAGCCTAGTCTGGCCTTGAATGCTCTCCTCCTGCCTCAGCTCCTGAGTGCCGGGATTGAAGGTATGCACCACCACCTCTGGCCTCTTAGTTTCTTTTCAGATGGTTCATTGTTTTTACATAGAAAACCAGTTGACTTTATGTCAGTTTCACATCTTAGTGCTCGGCTGGGGTTGCTTGTTAGCTCTCAGAGTTTTGGGTAAGACTGTAGGGAAATACACATGTCATCTGCCAGGGAAGATAAGGCGACTTCTTCCTTTCAGAACTGGATTTCTTTATTTCCTTTTTCTTGCCTTTTGCTCTGTCTAGGAGTTCCAAGAAATAAGCTGAGTGGAAGTGGTGAAACAGGATTCTCATTTTGTTCCTGATCTTAGAGAAAGGTGCTTTTGTTTGTTTGGTTTTTGGTCCATCAAGTATGCTGTTAGCTGTGGATAAATATGTGGATACCTATATGGATACATCCACATTTAATATATATAATATATATATATTATATATATTAAAATGCAATTCCTCAAAATAGCCTAATTTTATTCTTTAATCATGAAAATGTGTTGTTTTGTCAGAATATTTTTTTTTACATCTATTGTGATTACTGTGTGGTTTTTATCCTGCATTTTGTGACTATATAATGTATCACATAGATTTGTGGATGCTGAACCTCTCTGCAGCCCAGGGAGTAGCNCCTTGGTTGCATTCCATGATTCTTTTAATGTGCTGTTGACACTGACTGTGACAAGTTCACAGGGACTTGCAGTTTTTCTTTTGGTCCCCCTTTCTAAATTTGGTGTGAGGGAGATGATTGCCTTGTAAAATGAGTTTGTAAGACTCCCTACTACCTCCTGTTCGGCTTTCTGAGGGATTTAATCCTCCTTTAAATGCTTTGTAGAATTTACCCACAAAGTCCTCTTGTCCTCCCGGGCTTTCATGTGGGGCTGCCTGCCACTGCTGATTTAGTATCTTCAGTTGTTAGAGATTTGTTCAAACTCTGTTTCTTCATGATTTAGTCTACATAAGTTGTATATTTCTAGGACATTCTCCATTTCTTCCAGGTTGTCCAATGTGTAGGTATAAAGTTACTATAGTAATCCTTTATGATCCTTTCTGTTCCTATAGCATCTGTTGTAATGGCTCCTTTTTGTGAATAATTTTGAGAACTTTTTGTCTAGCTAAAGGTTTGACAGTTTTATCGCTTCAGAAAACCAAATTTCATTAATCTTTTGTTTTTCTAGTTTCTATTTCATTGATTTCTGCTCTGATCTTCACTATTTTATTTGTTTTATGTATAGTGTGTCCTTTTTTTGTTCCTTGAGTGAAGTTAGCTTGGCTGGGTTCTTTTTTCCTACTATAGACATTTGTCACTGTAGATACTTCTCTTAGAACTGCTTCTGGTGCACTCCATAAGTTTTAATTTTTTTCATTTGTCTCAAGATAGTTTTTAATTCCCTTTTTGACCTGCTGGTTATGGAGGAGTATGTTATTTATCCCACATACTTATGGGAATTTTTTTAAAGATTTATTTATTATGTATACAGAAGATGGCGCCAGATCTCATTATAGATGGTTGTGAGCCACCATGTGGTTGCTGGGAATTGAACTCAGGACCTCTGGAAGAACAGTCAGTGCTCTTAACCTCTGAGCCACCTCTCCAGCCCACTTGTGGGAATTTTTATAAGTTCCCCAGAGTGTTGATATGGTTTCATAACAATGTGATTAGGAAAGATATTGATAAGATTTTAATCATGTGATCTGTCCTGGAGATGTCCGTGTTCCTGGGACACACATGCACTCTTCCGTGGATGGAATCATCTGTGTGCATTAGTCCACTCCATCTTTAGTATTTTTCAAGTTTGTTGTTTCTGTCTGGATTATACACTCATCACCAAATGTGGGATGCTGAAGTTACTGTTTATGTTTCCCTCCGATCTGCCAGTGTCTGCTTTGTATATTTAGTGCACTAATGTTAGGTGCACATTTATCTACAATTGCTATCTCTGCTTGATGAACTGCCTTCTTTATGACCATATGGTGACCTTGTGATTTGGACTGGAAATCTGTTTTGTCTGGTTGATAGACACGCTTCTGTTGTCTTTTAGTTACTGTTTGCATGGGATATATTTTTAAACCCCTTCTCATTAAGCCCATTGGTTGTCTTAGTTACCTTTCTATTGTCATGACAAAACACCGTGACCAAAGCAACTTGTAGAAAAAAAACATTTATGGAGGCTCAGAGTTTCAAAGTGTGAGTCCATGACCATCATGGCAAGGAGCATGGTGGCAGACAGGCAGGCATGGTGCTGGAGCAGTAGCTTAGAGCTTACATCTGATCCATAAGCATTAGGCAGAGAAAAAGAGCCAAACCTCAAAGGCCCCAGTGACACACTTCTGCTAACAAGGCCACACCTTCTAATCCTTCCCAAACAGTTCCACCAGTTAGGAACCAAACATCCAATATATGAGCCTATAGGTGCCATTCTCATTCAAGCCATCACAATGGTGAAATGAATTTCATATACAATGTATAGTTGGGTCCCTCTGGCCCAACCTCATAGGCCTATGTTGGCTTCAGAACTCCTGGTCCTCCTGCCTTTGCCTCCCAATCCCAAGTATAGTTAAAAATTTTATGTAATTATTTTGTGGTTCATACCTGAGTACTGTATTTACATCATTTCCACCCCACCCTCTCCCTCTTCTAACTCCTTTCATGTCCTTTTACCCCCTCTCAATTTCATGACCTCTTCTTTAATTATTATTGTTCCACAGATAGACATATACACATGTATGTATATAACACACAACCTACTGAGTCCATTTGGTGCTGCTCATACAGATACACATTTTGGGCTGACTACGTGGGGTTGGATAACCCATCCCTTTCTCAGAGGCCATTGATTGCCTGTAGTTTTTAATATAGGGGTGGGGCCTTGTGAGATTTCCACCATCCATGTTAGCATGTCAACTGGTATTGCCATTGTGCAGGTCTTGTTTCAGTGACCACAGTTTTGAGATTTCATGGGTGCAGCTTCCCCGGCATGTCTAGAAGGCACTAT
>LZPO01017287.1:250929-271711 GCA_001675575.1 Neotoma lepida | reverse complement strand
CAGTAACACAGCTTCACAGAGTTAAACAAATGCAACATCTTTGCATCATTAAACAAATGCTCCACAGCATAAACAAATGTAACACATCTTCAACTAATATTCCACAACAGAGGACCCAGATTTGTATTGGGTCAGGACTAAGGTCTACACTGTAGGCTACAAGAGGGGCTCCGAAGGAAGTCTTGTTAGAGGGCATTGCAAGCGTCTAGAGAGCAGGTTGTGCAATCTCAGTAGGCGAGTGGCAACTCCATATGCCAGATGTGTTCCCCTCTATAGAGACACTTTTGCCAGATGGACTATAGAGGGCAAGAGCCAAGTGGACCTGCACAGGTGGGGTGTACAGCTTCTTGACCCTGAGAGGGGAAACAGCAGGGTCTGCACTTCTCTGTGAGTGCCAGCATCTTGCTGCAAGAGCAAGAATGTATGCCTACCTGAGGGTAGCCAGGCTGAGGGGCTCAGAGGGTCTATTGCAGATTCTTGGATGGGTCAGGGAGACTGGTATTACCCAGCCAGGTGCAACTGGAGGGGGAAGAGGATTCCAGCCCTGGTGCTTAGGGTGGAATGTTGCTCACAAATAGCCACTGGCCAATCTAGGAAGAGAGGGGAATAATAATGAAGTAACCCCAGCTGATGATTATAGTTCAAGAAGCTGGTACCCACAGCCTATGGTAGTGACCTGATGAAGAGTTAGCTAGCCAGCTAGCCACATCCAGCTGCGTGCCCCAGCCTTGAATCAAATCACCCTTGTCCAGGAGAGGGTGGACACAGGAAGTGGAGTGCCATTCTTACAGGTGCCTGGTGGCATTGCTAGCTGGCCTGGCTCTTGACTCTTGCCTTCTGGTGATAGTTTGGTCAAAGCGTCTTTGACCAAAGACACGCCTAAGCAGGTATGACAGCCTCACTCTTCCTAAGGGCCTCATACATGAGCGCTTTCCTTCTTAAGATAGACTGGTGACCAAAGAGGTTGGTGGAAGTGCTGGCCTGTTACATTATCAGGCCAGCCATTGAGCACCTGGAGGAGGCCTAGACTGTTCTCTAAATAGCCNCAGTAAAGTCTTCATGTTAAAGCTGGAGACTCACATTAAAAATTCCCTACAAAGCTATGGCAAGCAAAACAGACATACAGACCAATGGTATTGAGGACTCAGACAGAAAGCGTTTACATCTGTGGTCATTTGCCATCGACAAGAATACCAAGACTATTAATGGGAGCAAGAATAGTCTCTCTAACAAGTGAGTCCAGGACAGCTGAAATTATACTTTTCCCTCACATCATACACAAAGATTAACTTGAAATGGATCAAAAGCCTCAAAGAGCTAGAATGATAAAACTTTTAGAAGAAAATCCTAGATGAAAAACCTTTGTGATTTTGGATTTAGAAAAAGGATTCCTGGCTGTGATGTTTGGCAAGCAACAAAAATTTTAAAGTAGATAAATTTGGCTTCATCAAATTAAAAAAAAAAAACTGTGCACCAAGTAAGTAGTATCAAAACAGTAAAAGGACAGCCCAGAGGCTCAGAGAAAAGTCCTGCAAACCACCCCTGAAGGGATGTAGTTTTTAGAAATATAAAGAGGCTTTATAATCAAAGGTAAAAAGGTCAACTGTAGAAAGGACAGAGGAACTGAGTAGGTATTTTTTCCACAATGATGTAAATGGCTCTATGGTGGTTTTGTTATGTGAATCTTATTCCAGTAAAGCCCAAGAGAACAGGGTGTTCCTGAGGGGTAAGTTGGTAGAGTGGAGCCTCAGGCAGCCTGGTATGGAGCCAGCTCCATGCAGGGTTGACACTGTCATCCTTCCAAAGTGGCTCCAGCATGGGATACCAGAGTTAGAATGTGGTGGGGGCCGGGGGAACAGAGCCGTGCCAAGGCAACTTCCCTGTTCCTAAAAACTGTGGCAAGCTATTTTTTCAGGATGAAAGCTCAGAGCCCCAGACCTGACCTAAAATGCCCCCCAAGTGCCCTGCGGTGCCACAAATCTCTCCTGAGCAGAAGCTGAGGGGCAGAATAGACCTCTGGAACCTCAATTAGAAGCAAGGGGTACCCTTGATAGCTGCAGGATAGACCAGAGTCAACCACCAGTGCCCTGTCTCAGGCTAGTCCACCAAGACCTGGTTTCAACCAACTAGCCTCTTCCTCACTACAGGACAGAAGGAGGCAAAGTGAGCCATCCTCTTCCTGCTATGGAAGGGAAGAGGGAGACAGTGAGCTGGCCTCCTGAATCTTGTCAATCAATCTGCGACAAAACTCCTTTGTGCTGAAAGTTGAACCCAGGGCTTTGTACATGCTAGGGCTTATCAAGTGCTCTATCAATGAGCTATGTATTCACAGCTCCCTCACCCTTATCAAGTGCTCTATCAATGAGCTATGTATTCACAGCTCCCTCACCCTTATCAAGTGCTCTATCAATGAGCTATGTATTCACAGCCCCTTCACCCTTTTTGTTTTGAGGCAGGATCTCCTTAAGTTGCCCAGGCAGCCTTGAACTTGCAACCCTTCTGAGTGCTGCACTGTCAGAGATCATTCCTCTTCCTTTTTGTGAATGCTGGTACAGAGTATCAGTCTTCACCATGCCAGGAAACCAGCTCTCTTCCTGACAGGGGAAGATGCCATTGACAGCTAGCATCCTCAGTTTAACCTCAGCTTGCATTGGCCTGCTTGATGCTGGGCTTGTAAAGGGCCAACCAACCGCCTTCCTCAACCCTCAGAAGCCTTGGGTTGCACTCTGTGTAGGAGACGCTGAGGGTCTTTTTAGACTGCTCACCAGGAGCGAGAGGAACAGGGAGCCACTGAGCTGAGGTGCATTGGCTCAGTTTCCNATCTGCAGCCCACTGCTGATTGGTTGACCTTTAACACACCCAAAGCACTGCCATGTTGCCATAGAGACAGACCTTGTTGTGGTTTAAATCCCTTTTCAAAACTCATGTGGAAACTCAGTCTCTGGGGCAGCAGTGTTGGGACCGGGGCTGAGCAGTGGCATTAGTGCTATTATGTAAAGGTCTTACGGGAGTGCATTTACTGTCTTTCTAAGTCATGTGAGGATATAGGAGCTGTCTCACGAGAAGACAGTGTTCAAGGTACCATCTTGGAAGACTGTGGGCCTCTTAATCTTGGGCTTCCTGGCCTCCAGAGCTTTATAAATTACCCACTGTGTGGCATTGTGCTAGGCCTGCATAAGTGACTTAAGATGGTAAGTTGTGGCCACATCAGGCCACAAAACACACTGGATAGAAGCCTGGAGGGAATCACTGGGCAGCCAGGCCTCCAGGAGCCCAACCTTGCTTGACTTGGAAATACAAGCTAAATATAACTTCAGCTGGGTCAGAGAGGGGCTGGAGAGATGGCTCAGTGCTTAAGAGCGCTGGCTGCTCTTGTTAGAAGACTCAGGTTCAATTCCCAGCACCCACATGGTGGCTCACAACCGTCTGTAACCCCAGTCCCAGGGGATCCAATGGCCTCTTCTGGCCTCCATGGGCACTGCAAGCATCTGGTGGTGCACAGATACATTCAGGCAAAACAGCCATACACATACAATAAATAAAATAGAAAAACAGAGCTTGGGCTTGTTCAGCAGTAGCCATGAAACTTGGATGTTATATAAGATGGCTTGTCCTCTGTGGGAAAATATCTTCCGTGCCTTTAAATTTTGACTTCCCAGCTTCTTACTAAATAGAAACTAGTGATATTTGGCTTCACACTGTCTTAGCTTCTTTTCCTATTGCTGTGGTAATATCCTCTGACAAAAGCAACTTACACTAGAAAAGGTTTATTCTGGTTTCCAGTTCAAGGTACAGTTCATCTTGGCAGGGAAGTCAAGGAAGGTGGAGCCAGAAGAAGTAGTCTCATTACATTCACCATCAGGAAAGAGGTGGAAGAGAGAGAGAGAGAGAGACAGACAGAGAGAGAGAGAGACAGAGAGACAGAGAGACAGAGAGAGAGACAGAGAGAGAGACAGAGAGAGACAGAGACAGAGACAGAGACATATGCTGTTGCTGAGCACCCTTTCTCCACCTATACAACTGANGATCCCAGCAAGGGAATTCCATCCACAGCGGGTCCATCTTCCCACCTCAGTTAACATAGTTAAGATGCCCCAAAATGCATGTCCAGAGGCCAATATGCTTCTCAGTTTTCATTAAATATTAAGGTTACTGTTGGTTTAAAATTGTGATTAATATATGAAGTGAAACTACCAAAATAATAGGGATAAGAGGAATGATCACAAGTTGACCCCATTATCAACCGGGGAAACATCGGAAGGGTTCCCAGTGCATGACTCCAACCAATAATTGTAGCAGTCCTTGTGTGTACTGTTTTTCCTATATGTACAAACCTGTGATTGGTTTACAAACTAGGCGTGGTAAGAGATTAAACAATCACTAACAGCACAGTGGAACAACTGTAACTATACTCTGTAGTAAAAGTTTTGTGGATATGGTCTCTCTCTCAGCTCTTCATGCTGACACAGTAGATCTGACTATGTGACTGGCAGGTGGGTGGTATATACAACTGGTACATATACGCTGCACAAGGACAAATTTCCATCCTGGATGGACACAGATAACATCAGATTTCTTCCTGTTATTCAAAGCACTGTGCAATTTAAAACTATGATTGCTTATATAAATTTTTAATCTTTTTTGGTCATAATTGTCCCTTAGTAGCTGAAAAAGGGAAAGTAAAACCATGGGTGGAGGGGTTATGACTATGTTTAATATAAAATATGTTTAAGATAAGAGAAAGGACAAGATTTTAATAAGGAAAAGCCTGTAAGACCTGTTTTAATTAGAAGAAAAAAAGAATACTTTTGTCTTAATTATGGAATTAATTATGGAATACAAAAAGAATACACTAAAATCAAATCTGATTGCATAAAACCAGGACTGGTGGGTGACACATAACTGTAATCCCTGCATTTATAGGCTGAGGCAGGAGGATAGCTTGGACTATAGTGAGACTCTGACTCAAAACTAAACAAATGAACAAACAATCAAACAACCCCAACAACTACCCTGTGTAGAGAAAGTTGAAGGTCTATGGAGGAGGAATTTTATTAGTAGTCATTGTACTAAGACTGACAGCATTTATTTATGCTTAAAAATTAAGTCCAATGATACACTGATGGGAAGCTGGAGTGGAGCTTTCACTGTTACGAGGACAGAGGTTTTTGGAGTTTTGGTTTGATCTTAAATATGAGGGGTTTTTGTTTGTTTGTTTTATTTTATCTTTTAAGCAAGTGGCCTAGGAAACAAAGATTTTGTATTTTATCAGTTTTCATGTTTATGTTGTCTTTTGTTGCCCTTTGCTTATTTAGGAAAGTATAAAAGATGTAAGTTCTTTGTAGCCTCCTACATAAGCACCATGTAACTTTGCACATTGCCATGTTGGTTTGTCTGACAGTGACCTAGGGCCTTAGGCAAGTGTTTTAAACACTTTCACATTTTTGATAGCTTCCCCAAACCAAATTCTAAATTAAATCCTTTTAGCCTTGAGTTAACTCTGGGTTCCTGGAACGTCTCCAAAGAGTATACTTTCTGACCTTAAAAATAGAGATGTTGGGCTGGCAGGATGGCTCAACTTCGCCCGACAACCAGTCTGATCTCTAGAATGCAAGGTGGAAAGAGATAACTGACTCCCCAAAATTGCCTTCTGACCTCACAGACCCACCATGGATGGCACCGAGTGTATGGACACACACACACAATAATAATAATAATAGTAATTTAAAAAATGTTAAATTAGATGGGCTTCTTGGATGTGGTAAAGTGCATAGATCATATGAAATTCTGAGAAATCTGGTGTATCTTTTTATGATACCATCAGNCATAAGTGGAGTTGCTGTTAACATACAATACACCACAAAACAACCCACACTCTTCTCCCCCTTGAAAGATTTTGAAAGCAACCCAAAGACAAAATAACAAGATATTTATTAAAAAGACTCTGGCCAAGTTCAGATTTCTAATAACTTAAAAATCACACCATTTGACTAAAAAATCTCCAAAAAGAATGGGAAAATGGTGAAACTCAAGACCTGTGTGGTACTCCAGCTTGTCAGTTGGGTGGGTGGAGAGTTAGCAGAGTTCACCTATGGGTGTGTCTGTGAGGGCGTCTCCAGGGGGGATCAGACCATGAGGATTTGTCCTAATGGATGGTCTTGTCCCCTCCCTGAGTGTACTTGTGTGACATGCTGGCAGGGGTTTGGTCCACCACTCACGTGCTGTGTTCCACTGCTTCGAGATCCCCCTTTTGGTTCTTGNGCATGATTGGGGCCAGGGCTACACTTTTTCTTTTTTTAAATAATGTGTTTTACAGGATATATATTTCATACTTTTCAAAATGCCTTGGCTTTTCCTTCAAATGTTCTCCACAAGAAGCTTGAACTCAGCCTGTCAGTTTCATAAACACGAGTTGAAATCTCCCGGGATTTATAGATTATTGCTGAGAGAACTGAGCTCTTCTCAAAACTNAGTCTGCATCCCAGAATTTACTGTGTATGTCAGATCTTACCCTTTGGTTAGTTTACTTGATTGCCTTTGAACAAAGTTTCACAGGGTTCATTATATAGACATGCTTACATTTTTCTAGTTGGTCGCATATAAAGAGTTAAGTGTGGTAAACAATCATGAATTTGTGAAATGGAGTTGCGTCCTGTGCCTCCATCTTCTAAGAGTGGTTGTTGCTGTGTGTGGCAATTGCTGACTGCTAAATGGTGACCCTGTACCTCAGAGNNTCACTGAAGTGGCTAATCATTTTTTTAGTTGCACCTAGTGATTTCCAGTTAACATAACATCTATATTGATGGTACCTTGGATTTAATAATAACTTTTATTTTTAAATTTTTTTTTTATTACTTGAAAATTCCATAAGGCATACACTCAAATGCAGACATGTATTTTGATCAAATCCACCCCGTACCCTTTTCTTCAGTTACTCTCACCGATCCTCCACACCACGTTCCCCCCTCACCAATCCTCCACAACATGTTCCCCATAACTTCAAGTTTTCTTTTTCCTCCTAAAACCCACTGAGTCCGTCTAGTGCCATCTGAGTGTGCATGGGTGNAGGACCATCTGCTGGACCGAGGTAACCCTCCAAAAGAAAACTAACTCCCCATCCCCCAGCAGCCATCATGTGCCAATAGCCCCTCAGATAGGGACTTCACGAGTCCTGCCCCCGTCCAGACTGGAATTTTAATTGGCTTTATTTCATGTGGGTCTTGTGTATTTGTCTCAGCCACTGCAATGCACTTTTAATTTAAAACTACTTATGCTTTTCGTTTTTATGAAATTACACTATTTCAGGCTGGGAAGGTGGTTCAGTTGGTAAAGTGCTTGTTTTGCAAGCACCAGAACCTGAGTTCAATCTCCAGAACTCATGTTAAAAAAAGCAGGGCATGGCGGTACATGTCTGTAATCCCAACAATGGGGAAGCAGAGACAGGCAGGTCTTTGGTGCACACTGACCAGCCCAACTGGTCTAATGAGCGAGCTCTAAGCCAATGAGGGATGTCCCAAAATAGGTAGGTGGCATTCCTGAGGAATGACACCAGAGGTGTCCTCTGGTTTCCACAAGCATTATGCACACAGATATGCATACCTCAAACAAGAACANACATGCACACACGCATGCATGCANGTGNTCACTTGCACACAGAGTGATTGCCTTGATTGTGCTCGTTACTACTCTTGTAGTTTGGATATCAAGTGTTTTCTGAATGGCTCACATGTTAAAGCCTGGTTCCCAGTGTAGCAGTGTTCAGAAGTAAGCTTTGGGAAGTGACTGGATCATGAGGGTCTGGCCTCACCAGTGAATATGTTCATAAGGCGATGGCTTTATTGAGAGATGGTGGTAAACCAAGACTTAGTTGCAGAGACAGGTCACCAGGAGCTTGTCCTGGGAAGNTGCACCTCAAACCCTCCCTTTCCTACCCCTCTCTGCTTCCTGTCCACCAAGATGTGAGCAGCTCTGCTTCTCCATACCCCNCTGCCCTGTTGCTCTGTCTCACCCCTGCCCAGAAACAGCAGAGGCAAGCAGCCATGGACCCATGAGCCAAAACACATAGTTCTTCCTTTAAGTTGTTCCAGGCATCTTTCACAGTGGCAAAAATAATAATAATAAATAAATAAAAATAAAAAATAAAACAAATAAAACCCAAGTCAANAAATATAAGAATAGTAGTTTTTTAAAAAAAAAATAGG
This sequence comes from Neotoma lepida, assembly GCA_001675575.1. Classification (NCBI taxonomy): domain Eukaryota; kingdom Metazoa; phylum Chordata; class Mammalia; order Rodentia; family Cricetidae; genus Neotoma; species Neotoma lepida. The sequence continues at coordinate 263,510 of LZPO01017287.1, read as the reverse complement.
CTGGCCCCAGCAAGCCCCGAGGATCCTCCGCTATGCCTCTCCAGTGTGAACAGGTCCGTGCCTTTGTGCCCATCTTTTTTCTGGGGTGCTGGGTGTTGAATTCAGGTCTTCAAGCTTGCATGACAAACACTTTACNGAGTCATCTCCTTAGCCCCCACCATATCTTTTTAAACTATGGCAAGCTATACTCAGAGATGTAGACATGAGGGCTGCCTGGGGGCTAGGGACAGAGACACCTGGAAGGCTGGGTGCTGGTTTTAATCTCTCATGGCCTGATGTGCTTCTGTGCACTGGTTCTGAGTCCTGAGTGCTTTTGAGCTCTGCTTCTCAGCTGGTCTGGAAAATTGGATGTGCAGTGGGAGTAAAGACTCCCACCCTCCAGGACTTTCAGAAAGAGAGCAAAACCACTGCTCAGAATTGTTGATGCTTGGCTCTGAGCCCTAGGGACAGGCCGGCCGGCCTTGTCATTACACATGGGCTTGTGGCTCAGCGGCAGCCACAGGGCGTGGTGCCCATCTGCAGATGGCCCAGGGCCCTGGCCATCCCCCCATTGCAGTCATACCAGGNNATGCACAGCTCCAGGTGGGCTGGGGAGCAGGAAGTGACCCCAGGATTCTGCTTGTCCCTAAAGCTTAGCCAGGTTTCTGTCCACCTGGAGTCCTGCTGTCGGNGCTTGCTCAAGACTGGCTTGGGGCTATTGTCTTGCTGGAGAAATACCCTTTATCCTCCTGTCTTCTTGGCTTCCTGACTGCATTTCCCCAACACAACTAGTCTCAGGCCAAGCATCCTCCATGCCCCAAGGCCTGCTCTGTTCCTAGCCCCTTCCTTGTGTGCTAAGGATGCTGAGACTTTNGGGCCCCAGGGTGGCATCTGCTTATCAGTCCCTCCCTGGAGGGATGCTGAGGGGGTCCGGGAGAAGGTTTGTTAAGTGACTCTGAGCAGGGTGGAAAACTGGCCTCAGAACTTGGGCCTCCTTTCAAGAACTNCTACAGGCTGCTCTTACCTCAGTTCCCCAAGGTCGCTACATGCCGACTTAGTGGCATGACAATCAGNGCCTCTTCAGGCCTCACCTGGCCAGGGTGGCCTGGCCTGGGAGGGCTGTAACTCCCTTTAGAGACCACCTCATTGATGGGTGTACACTAAGCAACTAAACTAAACTAGCCTACGATAACTAAACTAAACTACCTAATCTAACCTAACCTAAGCACCCAGAGCTGGGGAGGGGCCGCTCTGCTTGGATAATTCTGAGGACCGTGGCAGTAGCAACAGCAGACCGCGGCTCCCTCGGAATGCACAGTGGTTTTTGTCTCTTGTGCTTTTTCCTCCTTTAAATTATAGGAGGGCGGAGGGCTTGGCAAAATACAACTNGAGACTTGCCAAGCCCAAACTATTTGAAAAAAAAGTCATAAGATTTTTTGCCTAAACTCTAAAAAGGATTTGATTCTGCCCAAAATCTGAGGTGAGTGTTGACAGCCCTGAAGACAAGCTTAGCTTTGGGAGGGGGAGTCTAGGGCTGGGCCCTGGGTGTTAGCATACTGCCCTGGGCAGGACCCCAGGACGCCCCTGCTGCCCTCCTCACTTGCAGCATTTCTTAGCTGAGGAGCAGTGACCTGAGGGTATTAAGATGTTCATAAAATCCTCTCCAAGAATACAGCTGTGTTGAGATCAGGACCCTCAGTGCCCAAATGTCTGGGACTTCTAAAACACCAGGACACAAGGAGGACAAGACTCCTCATGGTGGATCTGGAGGCCGTGGCAGGATCTCGGGGACAGACATGGACTGGGAGAGGTCCGTGTGGACCAGTGTTTCTTTCCCACCCTGATTGTGCTGCAGGCCTGGCTATTCCTCACCCTATGCCTTCCTTCAGATCTGAAGGCTCAGGCAGGCACAGCCAGTGTCTTCTGCAGCGTGGGCCTCCAGGGTGTGGGNCAAGTTCTTCTGAAGTTGCTTGTAAAACTGCCCAGCCCTGCACTGGCCTGGATTCCTGAGCCCTGTGGAGCCGGCTGCACTGTTCAGAAGCTGAGAGCAGCTGTGGAGACCCTGCCTTGTCCTCTCCCACCTGCCCCTTGTCCCCACCCTAGCCCAAGACCTAGCAGGAGTGAATGGCCATGTGTGCATATAGCAGGCAGCTGGCCTGCCTCTGCCTGGTGTCAAGAGCCACAATCAGAGCAGGGTAAGGATGGGAAAGGCAGGGGTCCCTTTGGGGTGCTGATGTATACAGTTGGGACATGGCTTTATGGAGGGTCTGTCATGGTCTAGGATGATTCTGGGGGTGCTCTCTGGGGTAGAGTCTCACACACTGTTCCTCCTGGCTGTCTGAGACTGGAGCAGGACCAAGTCTGGGAAACTCTCCCACTCAAAACCACCTTCAGTCTGAGGAAAGACAAAGGCTAGTGTAGCAATAAATGCTGGGTAAGGGCTGAGCAGGACCCGCTAAGCCCCATGAGCTGCCCCAAGGCCTGCTGTGGAGGTGCAGGGGAGACCCCAGGGAGGCATGGACCTCAAAATGGAGCAGCCAACTTGGAAGTGCATCAGACACATGACAATATGACAATGGTGTTGGCTGTGGGTCTGCAGGTGGGACAGAGATGTCATGANGTTTGAGGGCTGTCTTAGGGTTTCTATGGCTGTGAAAAGACACCATGACCATGGCAACTCTTGTAAAGGAAAACATTTAATTGGGGCTGGTTTACAGTTCAGAAGTTGAGTCCATTATCTTTATGATGGGAAGCATGGTGGCATGCAGGCAGACATGGCATTGGAGAGGNAGCTGAGAGTTCTACATCTGGATCGGCAGGCAGCAGCAAGAGAAAGACACTGGGCCTGGCTTGATCATTTGAAACCAACCTTAAAGCCCCAACGCAGTGACACCCTTCTTCCAACAAGGCCACACCTCCTAATAGTGCCACTCTCTATGAGCCTATGGGGTCATTTTCATTCAAACTACCACAAGGGCAGATTTTTCATGTTGATGGTTAAGGCTGTCCTAGGGCCAGGTCTTCATGAGCCCAGAAGTCTAAGACATGAGGTTGCATTCTCATGGTCCCCAGGGGCCAGTGTTATATAGCAAGGGTTCTAGTAGCAACCTTGGTAGAGTTTCAGGGCCCTACTATCTTCTCTCAGCACAGACCTCCATGGAGCAGGGATCTGCCACTCTCATACCCTGAGTAAGGCTGCCCTTGGGCTCATGATCATGGTGGTGGGGGGGGCTGTGACCATGGGGGGACTGTGTATATGGGGAGGTCTATGACCACAGGGTGAGCTGTGACCGTGGGTTGGCTGACATCCCTGCCACTTGTTCCAATTCATACCAGTCCTTACAAGTTTGGTGAACTAGAAGTCTTCTATGCAGCTTTGCCAAAAGGGATCCCATGTGTCTCCTGTCTGCCCTGGGCCTGTCACTTTTGAGTTCTGGCTGGCTAGGCTAAATTGCCCTCAAGCCCTAGGTGGGCTGTGACAGTCAGCTCTAAAAGCTTGTTCTTCCAGTTGGGAGCTATGTTCTCCTATGCCTTCTTCCACCCCAACAGTGGCAAAGGTCCCCCTGAGCTGTAGATTTGGGCTACTTTGCTATGGTTCTAGGTTTGATCTCATGTGGAATTGTCTCACTCCAGGATCCAGACATACAGGCATGCCTGTAGTTCTTTGACTATGTTTGGGATTTTGTTTCCAGTCAGCTGGCCAGGATGCTTTTGTTCCACTCAGATAGAAATCACGAGTAGATGAGGAGAGGGTGTTACAATGCCGGCAGTCCCGGGCCTTGTGACCAAGCCTTAACATAGGTGCTGCAGTAGCAGACCGGGAGATTCACAGCTCTAAATCTTGAGTGCTAGGGCTCTGTTACTTCAGGCTTTAGAAGCCAGACATAGGGCTCTAGGCAACAGGTTGGAGGCTTATTGCTGTGTGATAACCACCAGTTCTTATAATCTCTAGTGTCTGTCAGCAGTGAGTGGAAGCAGAGCAGCAGCAGGAAATGCCTGCAAGTGCTCCAGCTGTTGGGCAGGCCTGTAGTGACAAGTGTTCTAGACTCGTTTCTGTTGCCATAATAAAACATCCTGACAAAGGGCCACTTAGGGGAGAAAGGATTTATTTTAGCTCAGTTCCAGATTGCAGTCCATTGTTGTGGGGAAGTCAAAGCAACAGGAGCCTGAAGCAGCAAATCCTATGCATAGTCAAAATCAGAGAGTAATGATGCACGCCTGCTGGGGTGGTTTGAGAGAAAATGACCCCCCAAAGGGAGTGGCACTATTAGGAGGTGTGGCCTAGTTGGAGTAGGTGTGGTCTTGTTTGAGGAAGTGTGTCACTGTGGAGGTGGGCTTTGAGGTCTCATATATGCTCAAGATACCTCCCAGTGTCTTGTCTTAGTCCACTTACTGCTGCCTGCATATCAAGACACAGCCAGCACCATGTCTGCCGGCATGCCACCATGCTCCCCGCCATGATGATAATGGACTCAACCTCTGAAACTGTAAGCCACCACCTCAGTTAAATATTTCCCTTCATAAGGTTGCGGTAGTCATGGTGTCTCTTCACAGCAGTAGAAACCCCAACTAAGACACCTGCATGTCCTCATGCTAACTAATTTTCCCTGTACAGTACAGGGTCCAAAACCCAGGAATGGTTCTGCTCACTTTCAGGCTGGGTTTTCACACATCATTTAAGGTCATCAAGACAGTTCCCCACAGACATGCCCACAGGTCAACCTGATCTTGATAATGCCTCATGGAGATTCTTTTCCAAGGTGATTCCATGTTGTGTCAAGCTGACAATTAAAACTAAAACCACACAAGTATCATAACTTTTAGGAGTAGGCTATCTTAGACCCTTGTTCCTTAAATCAAACCAGATCTCTAGGACAAATACAGTAACCACAGCCCACAGTCTCTCATCTTCAGCCCCCATTGCCCCCATTGCCTCAACTTCCTGTGTTTCTGACCTAGCTGCTCTCTGAAGCTGTGGCTACTGCTGTTGTCTCCAGTGATCATTCTGATATAGCTTTTCCTGTTACCAGCCCTGTCCACTCTACTAACAGTGAAGATCTAAAGTGAGAAATAACAGACCACTTTAGAAGTCTAAAACTGAGGGCAACCAGGGTGTCTCTTGTCTGGTTCTCAATGTGAAGCACAGTCTAGTCAGAATGGGGATATGGTAATGGTGTTTGCATAGATCTCCACAGAACTTCATGCAAACGAAGGGCTGTGTTTGAACCAGTCACAGATCTATTGCTGGGCCTCTAGGAGAAATACTACCTTCTTCCTTGTGTGAAAATAACTACAGAGTCATCTAGGTTTCACCACGGCTTGTAGTGACAAAATTTTGTCCAGGGTAAGCAGTTTGAAGCAGTCGCTGTGGCAGCAAGCAGCTGTAGTCTCAGTATAGCTTCCTCAGGAAGATCCTGGGGTTTTCAGCACAGCTAGGCTGCTGTGAGCGCAGTCTTGGCTGATAATCAGGGATGGGTCTAATAGCTGTCAATTAGGAAGTCAAATCACCTTGGCCTCCAGAGTCTGACATTTTTAAAAGGAAAAAGAACCATAAAAGGGTTTGCCCTAAAGGCCTACCATGAGCAATAGCAGCTGTGTAAGCCTTTAATAGTGCTGAAAGGGCTTAGCACTTTTATTGCCCCAGGGGAGATGAGACCCTCTCATTTGTCTTATTTTCAATGATTCTATCACATTTGATGTTGGGTGTTAACTGCCTACCTAGTCCTTCTCCAGCAGCTCTAGCTGTCCAATCACATATTTAAGGTTTCCCCTTCCTGATATCATTTGAAGACTTCTTAATTTCAGACATGACATGATGGCTAGTGTTTTGTCAACTTGTACAAGANAGAGTCATTTGAGAAGAAGAAATCACAGTTGAGAAAATGCCCCCACTAGATTGGTCTGTGGGCAAGACTGTGGTGTGTAAGGTCCCAGCCCACTGGGAGCAGTGCTACTCCTGAATCCCATGGTCCTGGGTTGTAAAAGAAAGCAGGGTAAGTGACTCACAGCAAGAAANCCAGTAAGAAGCACCCCTCCATGGCCACTGCATCAGTTCCTGCCTCCAGATTCCTGCCCTCCCTCAGTGGTGGACTGTGACTGAGAGTTGTAAGCTGAAGGAAAACTTTTCTTCCCCACATCATCACAGCAATAAAAACCTAATTAAGATGGAAATTGGTACCAGGAGTGGGGTATGGCTGTAACAGACTTGACCATGATTTTCTTTTTTTTTTTTTGCAGGATTGTGGAAAGACTTTGGAATTTGGGCTGGAAAAACCATAGAGTGCTCAGAGTTCAATGGGCTGTTCTGTGACAGCTTGGAAGATCAGAATCCAGAGAGCTATGAATTCAATGGAGGCCTGGCTTGTGAATTATCAGAGGAAAATTTGAATGTCCTTAACACTCTATATGGTCACTCAATATTTTGAATTAAGAATCTGTGTCTGGTTAGTTGGGGCTGAAGAATTGGCTGCGATGAACAAGAAACCAGAACTACTAAAGTTAAACTCTTGTTTTGCTGGGTTGATGGATATTGGTCAGCTGGGGCTGAAGAAGACCAGCATTATTAATGTGATGATGGGAATGTCTTTCTGAAAATGTGTTGCTCTGATTGGTTGATAAATAAAGCTGTTTGGCCAATGGTGAGGCAGAATAAGGTCAGGCGGGAGATTCAAACGAGAAACAGAAAGCAGAGTGAGGAGATGCCATTTTGCCATTTAGAGAAGAGCATGTAACGGCACACAGGTAAAGCCACGTGGGACACGTGGCGACATAGATTATAAAAAGGGTTTAATTTAAGATGTAGGAACTAGCTAGCTAGAAGCCTGCCACGGCCATGGTTTGAAAAATGATATGAGCCTCTGTGTGCTTACTGGGGTCAAAGCAGCTGTGGGAGCCGGGCTGGACTGGACAAACTTTCTACTACAATGTGAGACCTTCTGGGAAGTATTTCCTCAGGGTCAGCACACAGAACCTGTGTTCCAGAGGGCTTCAAGGGTGTACCTCACTCAGGATGCCAAATGAACTTGGTAACGTGTAAGAGTTTCCCAGGGGGTACTGCTTTTGAAGGCATGAAGGGGTCATGGAGAAAAGCTAAGGCTTATTGTCATGAGAGGCCAGGAGAGGTCATTGGCGAAGGGGCAGCCTCCATTGCAGTAGAAGCTGCTTCAGTGCTGTCTCCAGGTTCCTGCCTTGACTGAGTTCCTTCCCTGACTTCCCTCAGTGATGAAGTGTGACTTGAGAGTTGTCAGCTGAAATAAACCCCTTCCTCTCCAAGTTGCTTTTGTCATGGTGTTTTACTAGAGCCGTGGAAACCCTAGCTAAGATGCATGATGATATGTGAGTGGCTTGGCATCCGACTTCCTAGCCTGGCTGATAATTGGCTTCCTCACCTTATAGCACCGCAGGATTTTAGTCATGATAGCTCATGATCAATTTTAGCTTCAACGTTTGCTTTTCAGCTTGAAATGTTTTGTTGGTGTTGTTAACTGCCACGACGGCTTAGAAAAAACCCGTAGGAAGCTGATCAGTTTCTGATGCTAAGTCTTGATTCTCAAGCGGACAAGCTGCCTCTGTGTGTGTGTGTGTGTGTGTGTGTGTGTGTGTGTGTGTGTGTGAGCATGAAGGCCAGAGGTCAACCTCAGGGTGGGGGGTTATTCCTCAGGAACCATCTACCTTGATTTTTTTCAGACAGAGTCTCTCATTGGCCTGGAACTCACTGAGTAGACTGAGTTTCCCCTTCCTTCCATGATATGAAGACTTCTAGGATGAATGGGGGACTCTGCCTGTCCCCACCTCTCTAGCACTGGAACTGTAAGTATATGTCACTATGCCCAGCATTGTTATAGGAGTTCTAGTGTTTGAACTCGGGACCTCCTGCTTACACAGTGAACACTTCATCACTGCCTAATCTCCCACTGATCANCCCCCCTTAAGACAATCTCATATAGCTCAGGCTGGCTTTGAAAAGGCTATGTAGCCAACGGTAACCTTGAACTCAAGATCTTCCTGCCTCTAGCTCCCAAGTGCTGNNACTACAGGCATACACAGTTAAGCCTAGCTTGCCCTTTCAATTAGTTCAAAATTTGTCTTGCAGAAGTATTTTTCAATTCCCTTCATGTTGAAATTTTACATTTCTTGTTCATTTGATTCCTTGGGACTTTACAATTCTATTGCTATTTCAGAGTCTTGGCTTCCATTTTACCTTCTGCAATTTGTTTCCCTTGTCCTTAAGAAAGATGTAGATTTTTGTTATGTTGTTTCTGTATTCAATCACTGCACACATTCTCCTCTGGCTCACAGCAATGTTAACTTTTTTTTTCCAGGTGCAGTCAGGTGGCTTGAAAATGATACTGATATTATTTCTTCCTTTTCAGTTTTACTGCCTCTTGTTCCTTCTCCTCACTGCACCTGCCAGCTCCTCGATAGATAACACAACCTCCCTCCACCCCACCCCCAGCNTTTGAGACAGGGTTTCTATGCAGCTCTGGCTGTCCTGTAACTCACTCTGCAGACCAAGCTGGCCTTGAACTCATGGGGATCCATCTGCCTCTGCCTCCCAAGTGCCGGGATTAAAGGTCTGCACCACCACACCTGGCTCCTTTTATTTTCTTAAGAGATGATGTCTCACTGTGTGTTGACACACTGTGTTTGGTACCAAGCGCCTATGCTTGAGCAGCACCCCGCCTTTCAAGTACGTGGGCCTTATTTTCATATTTTCCATATTGCTTTCTCTTGAGTTTCTAACCAGGTTTAATTTTGGCTTTGAGGGGCTTGAGGTTAAGATTCCTCATGAATTCGATAGGTAAGGTTTCTGTCTGTTTCTAGTTCCTAACACCCCACTTTCAGTGAGCAGGAATGCCTCATTCCATCAAGCCTTTCTTTTTTTNAATATTTTTTATTATTTATTTACTTATATGTGGGNATGAATGGAGAGGACAGAGGGACGTCAGAGCCCCTGGAGCTAGAGTTACAGGCAATTGTGAGAGGCCAGATGTGGGTGTTGGGATTCAAACTCAGGTCCTCTGAAAGAATGGTATGTGCTCCTAACCACTGAGCCACCACTCCAGTCCCCATCAAGCCTTTCTTGACAGGTGCCCATCATGTCAGAATCTGCCCCAAGTATCTATAGATTTGCTATGAGTAGCAATGATGAAAATAGAAGANTTAACCTTTTCTTCTTCTTTCTCCCTCCTTTCTCTTCTACTAGTGACTCTAATTATCACCACGTTTTTTTTTAATTTTAATTTTTATTTTTTGTACAGGAGTGTTTTGCTTGTTTCTTTCTATCCACCATGTGTGTGCCCCATGCCCTGCTGCCTACTGAGGCCAAAAGAGGGAATCAGATCCCCTAGGACTGGAGTTACAGATGGTTGTGAGCTGCCAGGTGGGTGCTAGGAATCAAACCTGGGTCCTCTGGGAAGATCAGTCAGTTCTCTTAACNACTGAGACATCTCTACAGTCTGTACAGGTTTTTTGTTTATTTGTTTGTTTGTTTTGTTTTGTTTTGAGACAGGACCTCNGATATCCCAAGCTGTCTTTAATCTTACTATATAGATGAAAATGACTTGGAACTTCTAATCCTTCTGTCTCTACCTCTCGAGTGATGGGATTATATGCCTGTGTCACCACGCCCAGTGTATAAGTGCTGGGGCTAGAATCCAGGACTTCTTACACTTTCAGAAAGCCTTGTCTAATTTAACTACACCCCCAGCCCAGTATTAGAATTCTTACTGTGTGTTTTGTGGTTAGTAAATATTATCTCTTCTTTACATGACTTAGGAACTTTGAAATAATATTNTCACTACAGAGATGAAGAAATCAGCATTTCCCCCAGCTCTTACTACTCACATTATTTCTAAACCTCAGGCTGACATCCTGTGTGCCACACCACTGGCCACATCTGTATCAGTTTCACTCCAGGGTTGAATGGGCCTTGTCATTCTTGCTGTGGTAGGTGAGTTTTCTTCTCACGTCTTGCTTTCACTGAAGTTTATCTCCTAGTAGTTTTATCAGTGTGAGTTTTTGGAAACAGTGTTTAAGTTCTTGAATGATTAGGAATGTTTGGTGCTCAGGATTTGAATTTTGTTTGTCTTCTAACATAGAGTATGTTAAGAAGTTTGAGGCTGGGCTAGGGGATGGAGCTCAGTGAGACTGCTTCCCTAGCATGCATGANGACCTAGGTTCGATATCTACTGCCGAAAGAAAAGATATTTAAGGGTGCTAAGATTTCCTTTACTGGGAACATGATTTGTGTGTGTGTGTGTGTGGGGGGTGATGAGGACAGGCTAGGTCTCCACTAGATTCTGTTTGTCTTTATGAGTTACAGTCATCGGTGAGGATACATATCCTTATTGACTGTACACTAGTCTCCAGGACCCAATATACACTTCCTACAAGTCAAGCCCCCCTTTCTTTGGATACTTTTCTCCCTCTTGCTGTGCCTGGTCCCAAGCANCCCCCTCTCTACTCTCTTTCCTGGGTTCTATTGTCGTGGGCATCAACTTCCCATGTATAAGAGCATCTGTTTCACTGGGAACCTATGATGCCCTCTGCCGCACTGGCCCCACAGTCAGGCACCGATTAGCCAGCCTTGCAGAGTTGGCCCCAGGTAAGTTATTTATTTGCTTTCCTGTTTCCCACAGCTGAGTGTGTGTATGTGGAATAGGANCACTGGGAAACCGCCATGTGCAAGGGCTGTGAGGGTTAGGGTTACCTGAGATGTTGTGTCCGTGCATGGCCCTGTAACACCGCAAGTGCTCTAGGTCTTTAGATTTCTGTTGGTGATTTCCCCACGGCCGTTTCTGACTTTACACCAGCTTCTGTAGGTACTTCCTATTACAGGGACTTCAGGGACCACTGAGATAACCCTGGCCCCATATCTGCCTAAAGGCAGATACCTGTGATGTGCAGTAATGCTGCTTAGGGGATGTGAACCAGTGTTTCTGGGCTGGAAAGAGCTCTGACAGATCTTCTCAAAGCCAAGTACAGCAAACAGTGTCCCAGCACTCCTGCAGGGGCGTGCCTCAGCTACAGAAGCACATAGCCACTCAAAGCTTTATCTACAAATGCAACATTGTTTATAATGGCCCAACATAAAAGCAACTCAGTGTCCATCATCTGCTGGTCCCTGAGCAATCAGAATCCATCTATACGTTGCAGTATGAACTGCAATACCCTGGATTGGGGTACTGATATATTGTGATCNTTCTAACCAAATCAGCTACCCAACAGAGATCATATTTTACAGGCCTTTACTTGTATGGAATGCCTGGAACACAGNTAGAAGCAGTTGATCAAGGGACATCTAGGGCCAGGTGGGAAGGAGGTGACTTCCAATGATAGAAGGTTTTCCTTTGATGACAAAGGTGTTTTAAAGTCAGATTAGGGCTGTGGTTGTGCAACTCTGTAAATATGTTAAAATCNTTAGGTGGTATGTGGTTAAGTATGAGAACTCCATGGTGTGTAAATGATATTTCCACAAAGCCATTCAAAATTGGGCAAAAGTAAACACNGCTCAGCACATTTTGCTGATCTTCTTAACACACAAGACATAAACCCACTGGTTGGCGGGTGTGAGTCATCTGAGGGCCTGAGAGAGATCAGAGCAGCCGCACTCTTCGTAGGAGTGTTTGATGAGGGTTAAGTGTTGGTAAGTGTTGCTGAGAATGNTAGTTTGGGGTTAAGCTTTTGTTACATCTCCATAGGAAGATGTGAGTGAGTGTACCACTCAGGGGTGGGAGTCTGACCCCTTGAATGACAGACTTTCCCTTATGCCTACTTGCTTTGGGCATTTTGANATCCCATCTTGAACTTCAGCAGCTGCAGACGAATGTCACTGCTCTACAACCACAGCACACACTCAGGAGGCCTTGCTCTAGTCACCACTGCTCCAGACAACCTCACCTGTCNTGGAAGACATCACTCCAGTACAAGCCTTGGTGAACTCCAGATGACCCTGCTTACCCTGAAACCACTCTCGCTCNCGCCAAGAGTGGGGAACACTTACCCTAGGGGCTCAGTAGAAAGCTTGTGAATAGTGTATGTGGGGATCAATGATTGGTCCTTATGTGAGGTTTGTGGTTGGTAGAATTGGAAGTTGTGCCATGACTGGTGAACGTTTCAGTGCCTCATTTGCATGCCACGCCCCCTTTTGGCTTTATAACCAGGCTGTTTGTTTTACTTTTCAAGTATGTTCAGAGATACTCTCCTTTACTGTGCCCAGATGTTGTAACATTAAGCCCAATAAAAGACTGTCTACAAGTGGTTTTTCTTGCCTGAAGGTCACCTTTGCCATGGGGAGAACAGGCTGAGACAATGGCCACCATTACACACAGCAACCATGTTAGTGGGAGTGATGCAGTGCCAGTGGCAACACAAAGTAGCTTCAGAAATTCCTGAGGCAGAAAGTCAGGGATGGAGACAGAGGAAATAAGGAAAGACAGTGCAAGAAGGAGAGAGAAGGCTGTGAAGAGTCAAGTTGAGATACTGTAGGCCTTGGTCACCAGGAAGAGAGACAAGGGACTGCTACATCCTAAGGGTCAGGATGTCTGGCACCCAAGGCCCAAGTGCTACAGCACTAGATGCTGCCAGGAGCTGAGTGTCTC
>LZPO01017287.1:226347-241534 GCA_001675575.1 Neotoma lepida | reverse complement strand
GTGTATGAGTGTCAGGTGGGCTCCTGGCACAGGGAGACTGAGATACCTTCTAGAACAGCTGAAAACCTTTGTTTGGAGGTGTGTGGTGTGGGGTTCAGACACAGGCTGGACACGACAGCATGGTCAGGTCAGGTCTACAGGTCAAGTGTGGCATGGAATGGGAGAGGACCGTGAATGGAACCTGGGTACAGAGGGTAAGCACCGGGGACATTTGGGGAACTGCAGAGAGGCAGGGGGGACATGGGGGTGTGGTTTCCTGAAAGCCACATGAAGGAGGCATTTTTGAGCAGGAAAGAATCTTAGTGTGGCAGAGGACTGAATCATNAGTTAGACTTAGCAGCAGTCCAACACCCCTGTGATGTTCCCTCCTAAAGCCCCCTGGCCTTTGTCTTCTCTGATCTCTGCTGCATTTGTCACCTGGACTCTGTGGTCCCCTCTGGCCTTGTCTCTCCTCACCTGTCCTTCCATGCTTAGTGATAGTCATATGAAGTCACCTTTCAGCATGACCCCTTGCTCCTTGTACCCGTATGCTTCTGGCTCAGCCCTGGGCTCATAGAGGCCCTTCTGACTATGTTCCTCCTCCTTCTTGAGCAGAGTCTACCTGCTCTTTGCTCTGATCTGGTATCTCCCTGGGACCTCCTGGACGTGGCCACCCATCCCTGATCCCATCTAGATATTTACAGAGTTCTTGCTCTCACAGTGATGACATCTCTGAGGGTGACACTGTACCCTGTCATCCACTATATCTCAGCATCCTTCAGGCACAACTCATGTTATTAGTCCCATGTAGCTGTGCTGGGGATTGAGAGAGAGCCAGAAGGANGAGGAGAGAATGCAGGATAGATAAGACTCTTATAAACTTCAAGAGTGTTCAGGAGTGAATACCATGGCTACAAGTAGACAGTCACCACCTGTGGAGGGATGGTTTCCCTGGACAATTTTAGTCAGGATTCCCGTTCCCCTACTTAGTATTCTCATTGCTCTCATTTTCCAAGGGGCTATGATTATCACTNTAATTGATCCTTTGACTTAGAGATTATATAGTTCTTTTCATTTGCTTGCTTTTTGTTGCTGTTCTGAGAAAGGGCTTTGTGTAACCCAGGCTGCCCTGGAACTCGTTGTGTACCCAAGGACGATCTTGAATTGCTAATCTTCCTGCCTCCAACTCCTAAGTGATGGCATTACAAGCATGCCCCAACCCCTGGTTTTTGACAGTGCTAGGAATTGGAGCCAGGGTTAGCTAGGTAAGTGCTTTACAAACTGAGCTAGTCCCTAGCCACCCTAAGGTTCTTTTGAACAAACTTCTAAGGAAGTATTTTAACTGTCATTCAAAATGTGTGTCTACAATGTCTACTTTGGGAGTGTTTTAGAATCTGCTTTACAAATTGAGAAGTACAAGATATAAAGTCACGTGCACTACACATGATCTTGCAGCCTAAGTCGGTTGTGATTTTGAATAGTGTCCTAGATTGCTTTCTCTTCCTAACCCCAACCTACCCTCTCCACAGGCTCCCACACAATAATGTCCAGGATGAAAATATAGTGCTTAGAAATGAAACAAAAAATGAAATAATTTATGTGCCATGATGGCATTNACATGAATAAATTTTGATTTTTTTCTTTTTCAGAATTTATTAAGATGTTCCTTGTGGTTAACTGAGTGATTGACATAGGGGAAGTACTTAAGTGCTGGGGAAAAGGTGTTGCCAGCATTGAGGACTGAGAGTGAACCTGTTACAGAGTTGAAACATATATGCTGGTGTAAGAATGCCACGTGAATACAGGTGTGTTTTTGATCTCAAAGCATTGCACTAGCCAAGACTTCCAGACCTTTGTGGGCACAGGGTCATTTCTGAACATACAGATGAAAGGAGATGGCTTTGTATCCAAGTTAAGGGTAGCTGCCAAGATGCCTTTGGCCATCCCAGGTGCTTTCCCACACCTGCATGGCCACTGGCTTCTGAGGAGGTCCTCAGTCTACTAAGGACTCTGACTGCACCTTCAATCCATGAGGCTGGTGTAGACACGAGGATGAGACAGGTCCACAGGAATGGGAAACTCCAAGTGCCCCAGGAAGTATTGGGATGGTAATTTTTCTGTGGTCCCCCAACTCCCTGGAACTCCAGGAGAGAGTGGGGACTGGGAAATGGATGAAAGCTATGGCTGATGATCTCATGTATCCCAGGCTGGCCTTGAACTTGCTATGTAGCAGAGGGTCAGGACTGGGGATATAGCTCAGTTGGTAGAGTGCCTCCTTAACATGGACAGGGGCCTAGGTTCAGTCTCCAGCACCACATACACCAAGCATGGTGGCACATACCTGCAATCACAGCACTTTGGAAGTGGAAGCAAGGGGATCAGAAGTTCAAGACTGTCTTGGATACATAGCAAATTGGAGGCCAGCTTTGGATACATGATATCGTATCTCCAAGGTTACTGAAGTTCAGTAACTCCGCAGGACCCCTCTCCAAAGGGTCCTTCTCCCTGTCCCCAGATGTAACCTCCTGTCTCTCAGCCTCCAAAGAAGTGTGTTGTTAACTGCTCAACTATGAATCCATTTGCAGCTCCCCGTTCACAACTTTCCGTCCAGCCATTGGCTCTGATTTATCTAGTTTGGTGGAGACAGGTTTGGACAAGGTTGGAAAGGGATTGGTGTACTCAGCTGCCTGCACCATGAGGAACTTTAGCCCAGGAGCGTTCCCTGGGCACCCCTGGGAAGATGCTATCCCAGTAGCCCTCACAGAGGTCCTTACCCCTTTGGTGCTGGCTCTGGCCCCGTACTCAGCTGGTGCTGGCAGGGTGGAGGTGTCAGGACCATTCTCCAGGCATGGGGGCAGAGGCCAATTGGGTGAGGCGTGTTGCTGGGTACTAAACAGCGAGGGGACATGTGGCAGCGCAGCATCTGGGAATGAGTGGTTCCGCGTTTTGCAGGTCTGGCTCACAGGCCCTCAGGTTCCTGGCTGGCTCTCCCTCCTAATTAGTATCAGTCCTCCAGACGCCAGCTCCCACGTGTTGTCTGACCCTCCAGATAGGCAGTGTTTGGTTCTTATCCTTATTGGTGTCTGGGTCCAGGAATGGGGGCGGGGCTACGAGGCATGCAGGGCAGGCGACATTCTGACCTGAAGCTCTCTGTGCCAGTGTTTTAATTTCTCAGGGGGGCTGCTCACTGTGTGCTGCTGGAGAGGGGTCTGTGCTGTGTACATCACTCAAGACACTCGAGGTCAAGGCTTTTTTCTTTCTTTCCATTCTATTTGCCCTGCCACCCCCGCCCTTTGACTTTTCTTCCCCTCCTTTTCTCTAGATGAGGGGCTTACTCAGAGCAGCCCATGGCGCTCTGTCATCTGCTTACCTGCAGCCCTTCTCTTCTTCCTTGTCTTTCCTGTCATCACTGTCCTACATTGTCTAGGAGCCATATTAGCTTCACAAAAGGGCAGAGGTATAGCCAGAGATTCCCATGCCGACCTTGTACCGTGGAACCACAGCCTTGAGTTTTTCTTCAGCTGGCATTCTGAGGACTGAGTAAGACAGAAGTACACATGGGGGCATCTTTGTTTCTTGTTCCCAAGAACTAATGCCAAGTGGGTGCTGTGAGTTTAGTGCCTCCCAGGGAGCTGAGGGGTTGGGGCAATTGATCACTCCACAGCACCACGAGCATCTGGAACTACAGAGCCTTGAGCCACAACCCCCCACTCCACCCCTGGCAACATGCCCTGCAGCTGTCCTGTGGTAAAATATCCTGAACTTTTCGGTGTGACATCTTCCTGCTCTTACTCCTTCTGTAGATCCACCATGGGGTAGGTCCGGGCCTTCCCCGTGACACTTGAGCTGCCTCTCCATCCTGTGAGGAGCTGAAGAGGGCAGGGGCTGTTTCACATGTCCATTCTGTCTGCCTGCACTGAGCACTGGGGTGACATGCTTAATGCAGATTTGCTGAGGGAGGGAGCGAGGGAGGGAGGAAAAATCTGCAGACATGACATCAAGGCACAGAACAGCAGAAGGTAACCACAGCATCAGAAATGACATGCTTCAGGGTCTGGAATATGTAAAGAGCACCTCAGATCACTTACAAAACAACAGGTGACTGAACAGGGCATCAAGCACGGTGCTGGGACTTGCACTTCCAGAAGAGACCGGGTTGTCCCGAGGCACGAGAACAGGTGCCAGGCTCACAGTGTCAGGGAGATGTGGTGAAGGCTACAGTTGGTTACCAGCACTGGGCCACACAACTGGCAAAAAGAAATATTGATGATGTGTTAGAAGCAGGGACTGCTGTTCACTGAGTGCAGGCCAGTCACGTCACTTTGGGAAATTGTTCCACAAAGCTTTGTGGCACTAAAGATCCCAATACACAACTTCTCTGTGTCTATACACCCCATCCTTCAAAACAGGCAGATGAAAAGACACCAAGATAGCTTATAAATAGCCCTTACCTCTTGTCCCAGCATCCAGAACTCAGAAACAACTGGAAAGGCCACCAAGAGCAGATGGAGATGCACATGGTGTAGGTATCCAGTCAAAGACCAAGCTTGTTGATCCATTCCATAAATGGATGGTACTATGGGCTAGCCACAATTAGCCACTCCAGTGGACTCCACAGAGCTGAAACTATTGAGTCATGTGGCTGAGGAGGTAGGAATAACCTTAAGTAAAAAGAACACTGGGAGAAACAGGCATCAACTCACAGCTGCTGGGGGTTTAGCATGCGTCTTTCAAAAGACCTGGGGAAACGAGTGTCAGCAGCATAGCCTAAGGACCATGAGCTGGCTACATCCAGGCAAGCCTCAGTATCTATCCTGCAAGTACCAGTTCTCTGCAGAAGCAGGCTGAATGTAGCACATCCCAGTTTAAATACAGCCTGGAGCACTGGGGAGATGATCTTTTCCTCCAGCGACCCTGGGTACTGATAGGGATGCTCCTCTCTAGGGTGGAGCTGGTAGCCCTTGGGGTGCTGGGCCCCTGACAGGGAGTCTAGCTGCCCCTGTGCTGAGGGGCAGGGACAAAGCTGGTGCCTCTTTGGGCTGCTGAGCCTGCATGGGGCCAGATTATCTGCACCATCTTGATCTACATCAAGGACTGTAGGCCCTCCTTGGTCCAGGAGCCTGATGCTCTGTTCCTTGAGACCTTGGCTTTTACTGTGTCCACAGGCTCTTCACACACCATCATAAACGTGAGAGGTGGGACATTTACCAGAGGAGTCCTTGCAACATGGCTGGAAGCTGCTTGAGTGGGTCCCTTCCCACCAGCTTTTCCAAATGACAGTCTGTGATAATGTAGCTGGCTGCTTCACTCCTCAGGAATGTGGCTCTAGCAACAGCAGCAGCAGCAGCATGTGTACTAGCTGGGGCCTTACCAGGCCCCTGGGGTAAGGGTACCATCCTTCTCTGTTCCCCAGGACTATTGTTCTGAGGACATTTTGAGCCACAGTGGCTGGCCTTGTAAGGCGGCCAGAGCACCCGAGTGGCTGGTCTGTGAGAGCACTCCATGCAAAACACCCTCATTCTGGCTGTCTCTGGGTGTCAGCTGAACCCTATGGTGTCCCAAAAGTTACTATTGTATTTCAGCCAGGTGGCCCTAGGCCTCAGAATCACACATGTGGCCAGGAGGACAAGGCAGGGGTAGGCAGGGACATTACATGTATTCCTTTCGGGCTCCAGGGTTGGGAGAGGTGTGGAGGCCTGGGCTCAGTACTGGTCAGAGCACCATTAAGACCACTGGGCTCCTCAAAACACTGGGCCCCACAGACAGAAAGGACCATGGAGGAGGCAGGGATAGACTCTGGCCTCAGGCGAGTCCTGAGGCTTCCTGAGCAGGTGTTGGGGTCCAGACAGCCCTGCATCACTGGGTCTGCCGCTAAGGGTAATAGCCTACTGGAGGGAAAAGGTCCAGGAAAGGACAACTGAGGGATGGGATTAGGGACCCCGATGTCACTGACCTTCTGATATCAGGACTGGGCTTCTGTGTATATGGGATTATGTTTGCCCTGGTGAGTGGTGTCTATGTCTGAGTGTGATCTTGTATGAGGCTGTGTAGGTGTGGGAGACTGCCTCAGTGAGGAGTGTCTGCATCTTAGTGTGCTCCTGTGAGTGTGAGGCAGTGTGGATGTGGAGGAGTGTGAGGTACCCACAATCCAGTTTTTTACTCAGGAGGGCCCCAGAGTCTACCTGAACCAAGAAGAAGTTTTTTTTTCCTTGGTCAAACCACAAAGTCCTTCAGAAGTCTGGCTANAGCCGCTTTCAGCCAAACTANCTTCCTATATAGACATTGTTTTATCATATTTCTCAAGCTATGGGACACTAATACTTAATATCTTAAGATGTTCATCGTGGTATGTGAACTTTGTCATACATATATATGATCCATTTGACAACAAAAGCCAGAGTGACGGCTACTCACCTATGTCAGTATTTGACCTCCCTTGGCTGACCTCTCTCAGGGTGAGGTACAGCTGCTGAATCCTAGGCCCTGATATGGAGTTCTTCAACTTCCTGGGAATGGTCCTAGCTAAGGAAGTTATTGCCTGTCTGTCCCTCAGGAAAGTGAATTGGGGGGGTCCCTGCGGAGCCTCCAGACATGGCTGTTACTCCAAGATACCCCAAGGGGAGCCCTGAGAAATAGAGCCAGGTCTCAGAGGCCTACTCTACTTTCTTCCCCTCCAGAGCACTTTCTTGACTATTTCTAAGTCCAGGATGGGGGAGGAGTTTATGGGACAGCTTGGGATGAGGACTCCTGGTGGTCCAGAAGCCCTTATGGAGGGCACAGGAGCCATCATGAAGGAAGGAGGTAAAAATGTCACTCAATGATTTTCAGTAGTGTTTGTGAACCTCCTGAGCCAATGTCAGGGTCACACAGACCTCTGTCCCACTTCAGGAGAACAAATAGTACCCTGGCTTTGATGGATGGGCTATTCTTCCTTCCCACAGAGGTGTTCCAAGAGGAAGGTAATTTCTCTACCTTCGCATACAACAGCCCACCTCTCTGGGTGACCCAAGCTTGTCATGGGGTTGAGTTTGGCCCAAGTGGACAGGATCAGGGAGTGGCATGATGCTCCAAGTGCCTGGAGGGCCCCTCTGAGACCTAGTCAGGAGCTGAGCTGTGGGTGGCCAGGCCTCTAGCTGTCCATCCCATTCCACCGAGGGCAGCATTCTGTTCAGGCCCAGCAGGTGCGGCCCCAGACAGCTGGGCTGCCCGGCATGCTTGTGGTGTGAAGTCAGCTGCCCAGCCCGGCCACTAGCCGCACCCTGGCTATTTTGAGAACCTCCAGCTCAGAACCCTGCCTAGCTGTTCCCACCCCTGCAGCTCCTGGGAATCTGATCAGAGTGTGGACAATGCCCCTCTTGTTGCACATCTGTCCCTTCCCCAGAGCCCCTGCAGGCCTCTCTTCTCCCATAGACACAGCTGGCCCTGCCTGAGGGTGGGGAGCAGTGCCTGGTGGGAGGAAGCTGGCCTTCTACTGGGTCTTAGGATCACAGAAGAACTAGGCCTAGGAGGGTTGGAAGGAAGAGGCTGGCAGGACGGCCTTGATAATATTCATGTTTAGGGAGTAGGAGCCTGACACCCCCAGATGAGTGACAAGTCCTACCCTATTATGGCAGAGAGGAGCTCTGGGAAGTTCTCCCCAGACTCTCTAATCCTGTGCCTTCTCAAACCCTGAGATTGTCCCTAGAGAGGGGGTCAGGGAATAGCAAGGTTTGCTGCTCAGCAGGGCCAGCCCTATCTCTCTCCCACAGTTGGAAGCATGTGTAGGTTCTCTGTAAATGAAGAGCTGCATTGTTTGTCCCTCCTCTCGTTGCCTGGACAGATTTCCAAGGCCCAATGTTAAGGAGTGCATCAGACTTGCTCCTGGATTGGAGCATGTGCCCTGAACATACACTCTGATCCTGGAACATGTGCCTTGACCTTGGAGCAGGCAGCCCTTCACCTTGGACTATGTGCCCCTGGTCTTGGGGCAGGCAGCCCTGTGAACAAGCAGGCATGGGAGAAGAGGCCTTTGAGCATCTCTTCTGCTGGGCTGAGTGTGGCAAGTTGGGGTCTTCACTGTGGGTCAGGTGAGGGAGAGGACGCAATGCTGTGGGGTGTTGTGGGAGCAAGGCAGGAGGGCAGTGGGACAAGTGATTTTAATATTAGGGTGCTTTGGCAACACGACCCACCATGGAGTTCTAAGTGAGCAGTGGGATGGGGGTCAGGAGTCAAGAGGGGAGGGGCAGAGGGCACTGGAAGGAGGTAGTGGAGATCACTGAGGATATGGTTAGCTTGAGCAAGCCAAAGGGCCAATGGCATATGTTCATGGAACATGCTTGGTAGAACACCTGTATTCTACCACGTTCCAGCCCAGAGACAAGGCTGAAGG
Source organism: Neotoma lepida (assembly GCA_001675575.1). Classification (NCBI taxonomy): domain Eukaryota; kingdom Metazoa; phylum Chordata; class Mammalia; order Rodentia; family Cricetidae; genus Neotoma; species Neotoma lepida. Next base: position 233,187 of record LZPO01017287.1, on the reverse strand, counting down.
CTCTGGCTGCTTCTAGATGGGATCTGGCCCTGGGTACTAGATGCTTCATCCAGGATCCAGAGGTACCTGGGCCTAACCTGGAGTGGGGACAAAGCATGCTCCATGCTGTGGAGACTGTTCTGACATCTACCTTCCCAGAATTCCTACTGTTGGACCTCCAAGTACCCCCCCACACACACACATATACACTGTGGTGATATATTGTGTACCCTAATAAAATTTGCTGAAAGATCAAAGAAGCAGAGGAAGCCACAGCCACCACCTCTTACCTCACCAACTCTTCAGCCTGAAAGAGCTCCAGCTGAAAAAGCCTCTAGTCAAATGGNACGCTTCTGCCAAAAAGCCTTTTGTTCTTGTCTCCTCACGCATTATGTACCTTTCTCCTCCCAGGCATCACTTCCTTCCTAGTTCTGGGATTAAAGGGGTGTGATTCCCAAATACTGGGATTAAAGGTGTGTGCCACATTGCCTGGCTCTTGTTTCTCTCCTAGACTGAGTCAATCTCATGTAGTCCAGGGTGGCTTTGAACTTACAGAGATTCAGATGGATCTCTGCCTGCTGAGTGCTAGGATTAAAGGTATGTGCCACTACTGACTGGCCTCTATGTTTAATCTAGTGGNTTGTTCTGTCCTCTGATCTTCAAGCTAATTCTATTAGGGTATACAGTATATCACCACAATACATCTTCTCCAGGCTCCTGTAGCAAATCCCATAGACTGAATGNCTTATGAACAGTATAACCTTCTTTCTCACCACTCAGAGGGCCCTGAAATCCAATCAAGGCAGAAGCAAATGCAACATTCTCTATGACATTGAGGGCCACTTTTCCATTGTGTCCCCACATAGGTGGTGGGGCAAAGAGGCTACCTCTGTGTGCATGTTGAAGGGGTAGATGTCAGCCCTGGGCATCTTCCTCAATTNCTCACCACCTTATATTTTAGATAGTGTCTCTTAATGATCCTGGAGCTCACCAATTATGCAAGACTAACTGGCAAATGAACCCACCCCAGGAGTCCTCTCATCTCTGATTCTCCAGAGCCAGGATTACAAGCATGCACCACTGTGTCTGGCTTTTAATGTGGATGCTGGGAATCTCACATTCTTATGTTTGCATGNCATGCACTGTATCAGCTGAGCCTGAGTCATCTCTCCAGTCCTGACTGCTCTTTTTTTGTTTGTTTGTTTTTGAATCAGGGTCTCTCGTTGGTGTGGACCTTGCCAAGTAGGTCAATGAGCTCCAGGAATCCACCTGTTTCCATGTTGACAGTGCTAGGATCACAAATGTACTTCACCATTGCAGCTTTTTTTTGTTAATATGTGGATTCAACTAAGATTCTCATCCTTAACAAGGCAAACACTTTACTGATGGCCCTATCTCCCTAGCCACTTTTCTTCTTTTGTAAGGACTCGAATTCTCTTCATAAGGGCTGTGTTTTCACGATGTCCTCACCCCCAAAGGCTCTCAATGCTATAGCATCAAGTGTTAGGTTTCAGTATGTGAATTCAGGGGACTATTGTAGAATAAACTTTTTGTACACTCTGAAGANGTGTCACTCTGAATGGTTTAACAAACAGCTGAATGGCCAAAAGCTAGGCAAGACTTCCAGTCACAGAAGATGCTGGGAGAAGAAGGGCAGAGTTGCAAGGAGACTCAGGAAGCATGCATGACATATAGGAGATGAGGTAACAANCCATAAGGCATGTGGCAGCACATAAATTAAAATAAATGGGTTAAATTAAGTTATAAGAGCTAGTAAGAAACAAGCTTAAGCTATGGGCCAAGATTTTATAATTAATAATAAGTCTCTGTGTCATTACTGGGGAGCTGACGGTCAGGATGAAAAAGTCCGACTATAGGGTATACAAACATTCTGACTGTAGGAACAGAGTAGTGGCCAAGTCCAAGGTCTAGTGCATGTGGCTGCTCTGGGAGCTGAGTCTGGCTGGGCCTACCTTCTAAGCCCTCAAGGTGAAGCCACACTTGTTTCAGTAGGCCAGAGACTCAGATGCTCCATGCTTCAGCTAAAACATGCCTGTGCAGTGTTTGCCTTCAGAATACTTCAGCGGCCAAACNCAGCAAGGAACTTCCTACCTGGGAACAGAACAGGTATTGGGGAGCATGGTCTTGGATGCCCTTGGAGAGAGATGAGGCAGGTACCAAGGGTCCTCCNTGACAGGAACCTTGAGACCATGGAGCCCTGCTCATGAGTCCTTTACTAGGATGCATGACCCCAGCACCTTCAGGATGGAGAGTCTGAGCCCCAACAGGGCTCAGGTGGGGGAAGTGGCAGGGACCTGACTGACACTCTGCTTAGGTGTCCCTGAGGTTGAAGATGCTCTAGGGGCTTTGGCCAGGATGTTGAGTCTGCATTGGCAGATCATCAGCCTTGTCTGAGGTCAGAGTGNAGGCCATGCCTTCCATGNCTTACGGTGTTTTCACTCTCCCATGTGGAATAAGTGAGAGGTTCCAAGTGGAGCCCCTTCTCAGAGCAGGGGGCTAAATGTGTTCTCTAATCCCTCTTTTCACCCCTACACCTCCCGGGTGTCCCACACAATGGGGTTTTTTTTTTGGTGACCTAACCAGCAGGTAGGGCTGATACTTATCAGCTCTGTATATGAAATGCTTTCTCTTTATCCAGTACAGCGTGAGCCATGTGCTCAGCCCTCCATAGCTGTGAGCTAGTGAGAATTCCTGATGGGGAGATGCTAACCCTGGACTCCTGTCTTCTCCCTCTTTGGGTTGGGCTGTGTTCTTCCATGCTCCTCAGTTCTGCCAGTACAGACTCTTCTGAGGGCCTCAGAGTCCTTTCAGCCTGCCATGGTGTGTCTCATACCTCTCTAGAAAAGAGTCAGTTTCTTCCTGATTTGCCCCAATAGAGGGATTGTGAGGCCTCCAGAAGCTAATNACTATCCTGCATCTATCCATCCAGCCCTTGGCTCACAGCATCCTGGGCCTAGGAAGAGCCATCCTGTCCCACCACACTGGGCTTTCCACATCCTGCGCTGGGTGGANTTCCTCTTAGGGGCATCAGTGCCCACAATTGATGCTCATGGAGACATTGTGTTCACCCCAACCTTGGGGAGGCAGGCAAAGGAAATGATCCCTGCTCCACAGAGAGACAAGGAAAACCTATTTCCACAGGTGGCACCTCCCTGCAAGGGCTGAGGNTGCCAGCCGATATCTTCCTGAAAGAAGGCTGGGGAGGGACACATACAGGTCCACCCCTTTCAGAGCTGGCTGAGGCTGTGTGGCCTGGCAAGTCCTGACTTTCCTGGACTGTGTGGTTTCTGGGGCCTCCGAATTCAGAGAAGAATAAAGGGCACTGGGTGTACTCCCAGGACTGCATAGCCTGGATTTCTGGGCCCAGACAGGGTAGAGGAGGGGCAGCCTTGCTGTTCTCAGGCCGCTTTGGAGTCTGTGGCAGATGGTTTGGAGTTTTCATCTCAGAGTGGAGAAGGCTCCCTGTTCTTGGAGGTCGTAAGTGACNGAGGAAGCTGGGTGGGCTGCTGCTGGCCCTGCTGAGCCTGAGCTCTCTGAACAGCTGTGGTCAGAGGTGACAGAGGTATCCTTGTGTTCATCACCAGCACTGCTGGGCATTGGAAAGGGGTGTTCTTGTTGCCCAGTTCCTACGGAGGGGCCAGTTTAGAGCTCAAACATGCCTTTGAGACCAAAATCAGATTCAGATTCCAAGTGATGATGCCGAAAAGACTTGGAGCTTGGGGAAGGCTCCTCAGACTTGGGGAGGGATTACTCAGTGCTCTAGGGGGAGTTCTTGGGGTACTAGGCCTGGAACCCCTATGTAGCCTGAGCACTCCAGGTCCAGCATCGACCAGCATCGAAGCAGATGCTGCCCCGAAGGCCTGCTCTGAGCTGCGCTTGTCTTGAGGCATCCAAGCCACAGGGTGGAGGAGAAAGAACATCCAGAAGCCAGAGTGTAGCCAAGAAACTCTCGCCTGCGCTCAGGCCAGCCGGAACCCACAGGCTTGAATTAAGCAAGCCAGGCTTTGACTGCACCCCAGATTCTGTGGGCACCGCCCAAGATGCTGCCTGAACCACCACACCACAAGGGTTTCTTCCTGCACAGGCAGACATCTGTGTGTGCTGTGGGGGTGGAGGGCAGATCCCCTGGGATATTGTGTCCTGACAGCATGTGGAGTGGGGGCAGGGCAGGATGCTGAGGTCTTCTCAGGGTTGGGGTCCTGACCTTCAGAGGAGAGAGAATAGCTGTTACTCAGGCCTGTGCGATGACAAAGGCTGTGGCTGGAGCCTCAGCACTGCCTGGCCTACCTTCAGGGCCAGCCTCTTCTTTTCCGGTTGACCCAATTAGGATGAATCCAGCTTCACTGGAATGTAGGTACGGACTAGGGAGGGTCCTAAGGTGGGATCCAAGTGGGTACATTTGAGTTCTCTTTGCCCTGCAAAGAGGGGTTGTTGTTGGCATGCAGAGTGTGTGCCGTGGCTCCCTCTCATGTAAAGGCTCCCGTATGGGCAGGAGGGGTGAGCTGCTTCCTTTCCNATTACCCAGGAGCAGACTGATGAGCTGGGAGCCTCCAGAGCTGGGAGGAAGCAGCTCTGTTCTCACAGCAAANTAGCTCTTCCTGGCTCCTCCTTGGAAGGACTGAGAGGGAGACTTGGGGTAGGGACCGGCACAGTGCTCCTAGGGTATCCTGGGTGTCTTAGAGGTTTGGAGCCAGGGCTGGTCAAGAGACTCAAGTTCAGACAAGGTTAGCAGTGAGGGCTTTGGGAACTGGTTGACCAGAACAGGGATTTCCCCCTCNCTCTTGATGTGCAAGCTTGGGAAAATGGCACAGCTTTTCTGTGTGTTTCTTGCTGCTGTGATAAACGTTCAGCTGAAGGAAGGAAAGGTTTATGTTGGCTCATCTTAGTGGCAGGAGCTTGAGCTGATCACGTTGTATACGGAGTTAAGAAGCAGAGAGAGATGAAGCCTGGTGTGCAGCTCCCTTTCTCCTTTTTTTAAAAAAAATTATTTAACTTTATTTTATGAGCATTGGTGTGAAGGTGTCAGATCCCCTGGAATTGGAGTTACAGACAGTTGTGAATGGCCATGTGGGTGCTGGGAATTGAACCCGGGTCCTCTGGAAGAATAGCCAGTGCTCTTAATCATTGAGCCATCTTTCCAGCCCCCCCTTTCTCCTTTTTATTCAGTTCAAGGTCTGCTATCTAAGGAACGGTGCTGTCTGTAGTGTCAGGACTTCTTGCAGGAATCAAGAGGATCATTTCAGACATGCCTGTGCCATCTCCCAAGTGATCCTTGATCTCATCAAGTTCAGACTTCAAATTGACACAACCACAGCCTCTTTACAAATGGAGTGACCCCTCTGGGGTGCCGTGAGGCCCCCGTGAGGGAGGTATATGTGTATGTATGTATGCGTGTGCGTGAGTGCATGCATGCATGCGTGTGTGTGTGTGTGTGTGTGCAGTGCTTGCCAAGCCTGTAGTGCTGATATGACACAGATGTCCCTCCACAGTGGAGTCTCAGCCAGGCCACTGGGGATAAAGAGGACTTTCTGGGTGGAGGGATCTAAGCACTGTGGTGAGGTGAGATGAACTCATGGGACTGGGAGCCAGNGACTGACATAGAGCAGGAAGGCCCAGCAGCCAAGATGCCTCAGGTACAGCCTCAGTGGTGTCAGAGCTCCTGGTGGATGCATGATCCCTCTACCCAGCAGGTGCTGGCTACCCACCTGAGTCATTTAAGCTGTTGTTCTGGGGTGGGCAAGATGGCTCTACACACAAGGACAATGTCCCAACTAATACTGTGGTCTGTTTTGAAAACGATGGGGCCTGTCTGGAAAAGCCTCCATGGTGAGCATTCAGGAAGCTGGGAATTCGGGGCGGGGCAGGTGGGAATGCAATTCCATGTTAGCAAAGATTTCCTGTATCTAAGGCCTGGGGTGGGAGAATCTGTGGGGATGGGGGTCTAGTATACAGCCACTGTCCTTAGGGGGTAGCATGGCTGAGGAAGACACTTAGCTTGCCCTGGAACAATACCCTTTTAAATGCAAGGACCANAGAGTAAAAGAAAAATCAATTTCCAATTACTTGTAAGCCCAAGGCTTTTCAGGAAGATAAACTCAGAAAGCGAGGGCTGAAGAGTGCTACCACAGAGGACAACATGTCATCCTGGACTCTACAAGACCTGAATGGCATGACCTTGGTCAAGATACTCTCTTTGCACCAGGACCCCCTCACCTTCCAAGATGACATGCTACCACCCTTCTATTTCTGGGGGTTTCCTGTACCTGCATCATTGTACCTGTGATGAGCACTGAGGCTGGGAAGAAGGGTGTAGGCTGGGTGGGGAATGACCTTCCTCCCTTAATATCCTACTGTGGTTTGAATGAGAATGGTCTCCATAGGTTCATATGTTTGAAGACTTGGTCTCCAGCTGGTGGCTCTGTTTGGGAAGGTGTGGCTTTGTGGGAGGAGGTTTGTCACTGGGGGGTGGGCTTTGAGNTTTCAAAATATTCATGCCATTCTTAGTACCCTCTCTGCCTCCTGCTTGTGGGTCTAAATGTGAGCTTTCCTGTCTTCACTGCTGTGACCTGGGTCCGCCTCAGTTGGCTACTCCGGAGTCAACTCTTGAGGCAGAATGGATGTCACCATTTGGAAAGCCACACTGAGTACACAAAGCGACATGGTTCCCTTTGATTACACACNAGGGGAAAAAGCATGTTCTAGGACTCAGGTCTTCCTCTTCTGGGACCATTTTTTGTAACAAATTTCTAAAAATGGAACCCATGGAGCAAAAATCCTATGTCTGGAAGTGTGTGCATGTACGTGTGTGTGTGTGTGTGTGTGTGTGTGTGTGTGTGTGTG
>LZPO01017287.1:195268-225892 GCA_001675575.1 Neotoma lepida | reverse complement strand
CAGGTAGGAGATCCCTTTGGACCACGTCCTTGTCCTCACTCACACNGATCATTCTTCATGTTCAGACTTCCCAAAGAAACAGAGGCCTCAGCAGAGAGGCTCACTATTGGAGCCTTCCCTTTGCTCATTGTCTATTGTCCATGGGAACTAGGGCCCCAGTGGCCTCTGTAGCTTTCCCCNAGGTCTCGGGGTGTGACTCTGGGTGTGTCCCTGTGACTCCAAGCGCCTTCTGATTAGTATTTCCACCATTTTGCAGCCCTACTCCACTGGTGCCCAGTTCTCTGAAGTGGCTCTTTGCAGTGAGGCCGGTAGATGTNGTNGGGTCATCTGGGGCATTGCAGGTCTGAGGAGTTTCTGTCTCTTGCATGAAGACCCAAGGATGGGCTGGACTAGAGACCTAAAGTTAATTCTCTTCCAACCTCTGAGAACACTCCTGACTGTCTCCCTCATTTCATCTCTGCAATGGGCAAGCTGACACTGTGGTACCAATTCTCTCAGTGTTCTGCTTCNCCTAGGACATCTAGAAAGTNCTCTTCCAAGTTCCCTGATACCCCAGAGGGTATGTGTGTTGCCTGTTAGTAACCCATGTGCCCTTGGCTGTGAGGTCTTCTCTGTCACTTTCATGGGCTATTGGTTTTTCTGCCTCATTGTCCCCCTGTGACTTTTGACTACAGATGTGACACCCACAGTCTCCTGCCTCTCCACTTTGATTTTTTTTCTGTCTCATATCTCTTCCCCTTCCACATTCCCAAGAGGATGTCTGGGCTTTCCCTCTCATGGCATATGTCAGCTTCCTTGGCAACCCCATCTCTGAGTCTATCTTTGTGTGTGGTGGTTGTAGTGGTAGTATGTGAGCATGTGGAGGTGAGAGGTCAGAGGTCAACCTTGTCATTCCCCAGGTACCATGTACTTTATTTCTTGAGACAGGTTCTCTCTATGTCTGTCACTGATTTTTTTTTAAAGTTTAATTTTATTACTTTTAATTACATGTACATGTGTGTGCCTGTACATATGTGTATACATAAGCATGTGGATCCCCTGGATCTGGAGTTACAGGTGGTTATGAAAAACTCCAATAACCCTCCAGTGCCTTCTCTCATCATCCTCTGGGCTAGGTCAGCCCCCCTGGGTGTGATTCCAGCTCCCTCTCATAGGAGGAGCAAGTGGGCAGCCTGGGCTGTTTAGGAGTTATGGGCAGAGGCCACCTCCCTGCAATGGTCCCCAGGGGCTGAGGAGGGGACAGATGAGAGCCTGGAGGCCACTGCATCCTGGCTATGAGATCTGCTACTGCATGTCACTTATTGAAGCCAAGCATCACTGTGGCAAGAGGGACCTCTGCATGTCAAAAGCAGGTTCTCAGACAATCTGTCTTAGTTTCTCTTCTGTTGCTTTGATAGAACACTCTGGTCAAAGCAGACAACTCAAGGGAGAAAAGCTTAATTTCGGCTTACAGTTCCACAGAGTTCGAGTCCACCGTGGCGGGGAAGGCCTGGCAGCAGGAGCCTGAGACCAGTTCTTTACATGGCACAGCAGAGAAGGAACAGGAAGTGGGGCTGGGCAATAAAATATCAAAGCCTATCCCCAGAGGAGAACCTCCTCCAGATGATGGATCCTTATCCATCATCTCCTAAAGGTTTCCTAACCTCTCCAAGAGCTCCCACAGCTGGGAACCAAGTGTTCAACCACNAGTCNATGGGGGGCATTTCACATTGCAACCACATTTGCTGACATCTCTCCTTCACCCTTAGGGCCAAACTGGCCACCAACTCCCTCTCAGGGCTTCCAGATCTCATCTTTAACTACTGGTAAGCATGGGAAGTTCTAGCCTCCCAGACCTGAATACAAGGCTGAACACTTTTATGGAACCAACAGGGGTCTTGGAGGATGAACTCACTGTCGTCAGAGGATTCAGTCAGGCTATGGGGTGCTGAATTGGAGCCCCTCAGGTCTGGGTGCCAGCCATCTTGGGGACTTGTGCCCACCCTGTTACTCTGAGTGTTGGAGGGCACACAGGTGAGCTGCAGACTTAGTTGTCCAGAGTGCCTACATGACCCACAGGTGCAAGCCATGGGAAGATGAGGCTGGTGCTCTCTGGTTGCCCTGGGAGGGATGGAACAGCTTCTATCACTGGCTGCACCAGGGCAGCCTGTGTCCATGGCTGTCTAACTACAGAGAGGACTGCTGATATGCATGGTACAGGTGGGGACTGGGGCTGCTGCTCATGGGGTGGCTGACATCATGGCACGACATGTGTGGAGGTTTGGCTCACGTAGCTGTGGAGCAAATGCTGCAGTTTGATCTGAGGAAAGACTCACAGTCCAGACCAAGCAAGGATAATAGGAATGAGAAGTATGGCATTGAGCTGGGAGAGGGTATTTTTTTTCTCGTGTGTTTCTCTGTTGTAGGTGTTATTCACTTAGATTTCATAGACTGATCCATCTCTGGGGAAGGATGTGTACCAGCCTGGCACCTTAGAGGGAATTGTGTGGAAGCCCAGGCTAGAGGCTGGCTTAGCTCCTGGCAGCCCTTTCTTTCCACAGGTATTTTTTTTCCTTTTGGTCCAGTAGCCTATAGTCCAGACACTTGTAAAGATGGCCACACGTGGAAACTTCCACTTGCTAGGCATGAGAGTAGATGATTTGGGCTTCATTATGGGTAGCTCCCAGCTGCCAGCAAGCACTTGTCCCATCTAGACCAGATGCTCTGTCCTTGCTTATGTTCCCAAGAGAATGTATATACAGGAAGTCTGTAGTCCCTCCCACATTTGGGAAATGAGGTTGGAAAGCACAGAGCCAGAAAGGTCCATTCTCTTTGAGAGTATCTTATACTAGGGATTGAACCCAGGCCCCAATAATGCTAGGCAAGTGCTCTACCACTGAGCTATGTCTCCAGCCCCAAGTTTAGCACAGTTAAATCATGTTAAGAATGTTCTTATCTTTATTATAAGCACCCTTTAATGCTTATTTTTCCTTCAAATAAACTAAGCTGTTGGGCTCTGTGATGATTTGACCCTTTGACTGATGTCTGCCAGACCCCTCGCTTGTGCCTGACTGCCTTGAGCAGGGAGTTGTCACCCAAGCAGTCCCTCTTTGGTTAGCTGGCTGGGCTGTCATGGCATCCTAAATGCTTTAAATGGCTTGAGAAACTGCACTTCAGCTGCCAGGGCCTCTTCAACCACAGTGCTGCTGGAGTCACGTGCTTCTGCTTCAGAGAAGGACCTTTTCCAGCTAGGACTGCTCCAGACAACTCCACTCAGATTCTCAGAAGCCCCAAAGAACTCCAGATGAATCTGTTTGCCCTGCAGCTACTCAGGACAGGAGGAAGATCGCCTCCCCAGTGACTCGGCAAAAAGCCTATGATCTGTGCAGAGTAATGGTTATGACTGGTAGAATCCAATGCTATACCATGCAAGGCTGTGGCTTGTGGAATTACACTCTGGGCACNTGTTGCATGACCCTCTTCTGCTACACAATCAGGCTTCCCTCCTGTGTACTGACCCCTGGTGTTGCAAAGGTTAGGTCCCATTCAAGGTGTCACCTGAAGGACTTTTACCTACTTTTGGTCTTCATTATGGGTAGAGTGGGCTGAGCTGGCCGAACAAGGAGCAGATAGAGAGAGACCTGGGGCTTCTAGCGGAAGCAGCAGAATAGTTCCAGAGAACCACCAGGACTGGAGGGTCTGGATAGGAGAAGCTCTGAACTGTAACACCGGAAGACAGCTAGAGCATTCCAGAGAACGACTGTAGGCAGTGGATGTATAGAAAAGGTAAGAGATATACTGCAGCTGAAACTACAGAGCCTGAGAGGCTAGGAAGAACCAGAAGGAGGAGTAGAGCCATCGGGTGGGGGCTCCAGGAGAGCTCAAGAGAGACACCTGAGAACTGAGGGTCCTTGTTCAAATCTCCAACACTGTAACTGGACCTGGATGTCGGTGCTCTAAGTCCTGGGCAGTGAGCCTCAGCCTGGAGTACTTGCAGCAGCCATCAGCCCTGGGTCTGAAAGCTTAATGTTCTGAGCCGCTGGTTCTTGAAGCTTAGAGCTAAAAGCCTTTCGTTTGGAAACTCAGCTTGTGAGTCTCTGAAACATGGAGCTGTCAACATGAAGGGAACCATTCTTTGCCTACCTGGAAATTCTGGGTACCTCTAGGCAGCTTTTGTGACACCACTGAGTGGCTTCCTGGGGTGGCTTGGCTGGTGACTTGCAGAGGACTTGATGTCAATCTGCCTGGAGTCCAGGACTGAGCTTGGAGGCATCCGATGCTAGGTGGACACAGAGCTTAGAACCCTGTAGGATACAGGATGTTCCCATTCAGAGTGCCAGGTGCCACACCACAAGCAGGTATGGGGTTCTTATCAGTCCAGGAGTGCTCCACTAGGACACTGTCCCATCTTTGTCTGGGGAGCACTGTTGCCATTTGTGGGGGGGTTCCAGGGTACCTCTCATGGGACCAGTAGGCCTGGATTTAAGGCCAGAGGCTGGTCCTGTCTGGTGTGTGTGTGTATTATATATATTTCGTGTGTGAGAGATGTGTGCAAGTTCGTGATATGTGCTTTGTATATGTGAATGTATGATGTGCACATGTGCATGTATGTGATGATATGTATGGTGTATGGGTGTGTGTGTGTGTGTGCGTGCACGCATGTACCCAGAGCTCCTGGCTCCCTAAGAGCCACAGGGGAGTGCATAATACACAGAGACCTAGGTGATTACGACAGTGACCGCTGGAAAACCCCTTTCCCAATGCTTTGATCTGTTTCAAAGAAACCAAAACAAAATAAAACCACACCCCTGCAAACCAAAACACTTGCCAAACAAAATCAAACCAAAACAAAAATAAAATCACTCTGGCCTGGAGAGAGAAGAGACCATCACAAAAGTTGAGGAGGCCATGATAAAGTGAAGACACACACCTAGCTCTGAGGTCACTTCCAAAGACTCATGGCCACACAGGCATGCTGATGGGAAATTGTGCTGNGTTAGGATGCAGGGCTGCAGCTTCCTGCTTGGGTATTTGCACCATCCACTTGCAATACTGAGCAGGGCAGTGACAGAGAAACAAGTGGTAAGATGCATAGATGGGTCTTGGCATCCAAGCTTTTCTTTAAGTGGTGANGCCTGTCACTTTTGGGAGCTGAGAAGGCTGCCCACCAGTTAACAGCCGAGGGACAGGGCATCTGACCTACAGCAGAAGGGCTGAGCAACTTTGCTGAGAGCTGAGCCCGTTTGAGCCCTGTCTGCAGCCCTGCCCCAGGAGTCACGTGGTATCAGCCTTGCTTACATACCTCCCTTGCCAGCAGATTCACTACTCCATAAGCTTTGACCCCACTGTTTCTCATCATGGAGGTGTTCCTCACAGTGGTCCCAAGGATACCCACAGTCACTTCCCAGTGGTGTTGTCTGCTTCCCTGGATCATCTGGAAGCCAGCTGTGCTGGGAAGTTNGCACACTCTCCTTAAGGATTTATAAAAAGAGGGGAACTCCTAGGAAATAAAAGGCTAGGCTCTCCTGAAGAGCCGAGCATGCCTGATTACTAATCCCTCCCAGACCAGCCTTTCATCAGCGATAAGGCCTGTCTGAATTTAACAGCCACAGAGCCGCACAGACTGGAGACCGAGGAGTGACATGCTCTTAGATCGCATTTGACGCAAATCCTTTTCACTTTGTCTCATACTGGTACTTCAAAGGAGCCGGGGATCCTGGAGGCAGAGAGCCGATGCCACCTCCCGCCACCACAGGGATGGCCCTGTGNTGGCTGCATCTTGCTAAGAATGGCATCTGGCCTCTGGTTCTCTGTGCTGGACATGGGCATGCTCACTGACACTGCTGGCTGGCACACTCAGCCATCTCATGTGACCAGGCCACAAAAGACCATGGCAGACATTTAGACTCATTGGGGCACAGAAGGAGCTGATTTTAGTCAGGGATGCAGCTGACACAAAACAGACACAAACCAGACTCAAAACAGATGCAGCCTGTCCTCATCAAGAGCTTTGCAGAGAGAAACCCAAACCAGGATTGGATTTTAACAAGAAGCAAACCATTTGCACATGATGGGCAATGAGAGGCGCTTGACATAACGTCTTGCAAATAGTGGCCCGTGATGACAGGGCCTGTCTACAGACAGGCTAACAGAGAATCAGGCTGTGTGCACGGTTTCCTGAGCTATCCTTACTACTGTAGCTCATTTCTTTCTTTCTTTTTTTTTTTTCTCCTGAAGTGACTGCATTAGTGAAAATGGTTGCAGTGGTAAGCTACCATGAACAGGCCATAGCCTCCATGATTTCTTTTTTAACCACTGTAATTTGAAACAAATGTATCCGACCAGGAACACACGAGAATGCTTGCCTATTCTGACATGGAAGCCCTAGACATTTCCTGCGTCATCCTGCCTGTTGCTTAGACAGCCTGCAGTTCCTGCTCTAGCAGTGCTGTGTGCGGTCACCTTGCCTGTTAAACCCATTGCTGCATCGCATCCTCAGCTTAGATGATCATCTCATGGATGCAGACATACCCATCGGGACCAGTTTCCTATTGCTGCTCAAACAGATTCCCACACCACAGACAAACAGAGTAGCTTGAAATGACACAAATATTGTCATTTCAGTGTGTAATCAATTAAAAATGGTGACTCGGAGATAAGACAGTTTTACTGGATCTTCAAAATCAAGTGTGCCTTACTTTCAGTTCANCTCGAGGTAGATGGACCACATTTTAAGTGCCCAGAGGCTNGTGTACAGTGGCTGGCACGGCAAGGTCTGAGAGATGACTTAGAATTTTTGGATAAAGCAGTTATAGACTAGGGATGGAACAGAACGTCAGGCAACCAGGAGCCCTGTGCCAGCAACACCTGCTGCTCATGGTTCTCCTAGAACTTTCATCCCCGAGAATCAGTCACTTCCCTGTTAGCTCAGACCATTGGTGTGTGTCTTCTGCCCTGCCCCCAACACCCCCGACTCCTGCCCTCACCCCTGCCCTACTCACTGTCACTGGGTGTCAGCATCATCTCCTCTCGGGATTGGTGAAGGTCTCAAGCAGTGGTTCCCTTAAAGAGCATGAAGGCATTTGAACAGCCCCTGGCTAAATTTGGGGGTCCATTCTAGAAAGCAAACAAAACTACGGGTAGAAATTGTCTTAGGGTTCCTATTGCTGTGATNAAAATCACCATGACCAAAGGCAACTTGGGGAGGAGAGGGTTTATTTCATCTGGTGCTCCCAGGTGACAGCGTATCATTGAGGGGAGTTAGGGCAGAACCTCAAACCCAGCAGGAAGCTGGAGGCAGGAGATNATGCAGAGGCCATGGAGGGGTACTGCTTACTGTTTTTCTCCTCAGGGATTACTCAGCCTATCTTCTTATAGCACCCGAGACCACCCAGCCANGTGGTAGCACAACCCACAGTGGGCTGGGCCCTCCCACATCAATTATCAATTAAGAAAATGCGCTTTAGGCTTGCTCAAAGGCCACTCTGGCAGGAGCATTTTCTCAATTGGAGTTTTCTCCTCCAGAATGACTCTAGCTTATGTGACGGTGACAGAAAACTAGCCATCACAGTAATAAAGTTGAGGACCTTGCAGGGGTTCTGTGCCAACAGCTGGGGAGCTTGTACTTCCTCTGCACTTGGCCTTCAGGGCTAGGTGTGGATACAGAATAAGGGATGCTAAAGCCACCAGCAGTCCGCTTCACATCACTCCTGAGATTTGGTATGGGTTTCTCCTTGATATGATTTGGTTTATGCTTTCTATAAAATTATATGACCCCTTTATCATTTTATTGGATTTCTCTCATGATTACAAATGTTCTAGAAATGGGTTTGTTATGACAGAGGAGTACCACAGAAGCAATTCAGAAATTGAGTTCTTCCCCTTGGGTGAGCCATCCACAGCAGGGGGGTGTGCTGGGCATGGACCTTCCTCAGGACGGCTGGTTGGTTAGATGAGCTGTGTAGCTTTAAACAGCATATGTTACATGTTGCCTGGGAGACTCACTGATGGGTAGGCTGGAGCTCCTAGAGCTGAGGTGAGTGTTGCCCCACTGCTTTGTCTAGGATGGGGTCAGACCATTTGGCTTGAGAGCCGGCAGACAAGATGAATTCAGGACCACAGTAATGTGGCTACGATTGCATCAGACAGGACTGGAGCAGACTGCAGGCTTAGGAACAGAGGCTGAGTTGTCCCTCACTTGAGATCCCAGAAACTCAAGGGGCCAGGACTCTTCTGCACACCCTAGAGCTGAGCTTGAGAATATGTTCAGTGGCACGGGACCCTCATCTAGTGCTCCTGGCATCCTCAGGCCTCTCTGGAGGTAGNGAGTTCTGAGAGAGACCAGCTTCCACTGCCACCTCCCCCCAGGCTCCCTAGTGGAACTGGAATCCCCTGCAGGGTAGAAGGGGGAAGGCTTTAGCTCTGTAACAGTCTTGTTCTAGTCTGTCTGCACCTCTGTAACAAAATATCTGAGACCTGGAGGTACAAGGCCAAGGCACNGGCAGGGCTGGATCCTGGTGAGAGCCTGCTTTCTAAGTCCTAGGTGCAGAGAGCAGAGCAGAAGTAAGACAGAACTATGACTTGCAAGCAGACAGACAAGACTCCATTGCTATGACTTTAGCCCCCTTCAGCTCAGGGAGAAGAGAGAGCAAAGATGGAGGGAGCAGGCTGCTTTTTGTAGAACAAAGGAAGCAGAGGCTTTACTGCTTGCCCGGGGTGGGCTAAAGTTTGGCAGTTGTCCATTGGTGTTGGGCACAGTTTCAAAAGATGTTTTCTTCTCATGCATAGCATTCTGGCCTTGAGGTTTGCAGGCGGACGGGCAGTGACTTAACCTGGGAACTGCTGAGTTACTCATCTTGCATAAATATTCTGACCTCGTGGTTTGGTCTGAGCTTATGATGAACCCGAGTGACTTCAGAGCCTGAGTTGCTGAGAAAGCCTAAGGATGTGTGGAAGAAGTACACACCAGCTCCAGTGAACGACAGGCAGAGCTCACTCTGCATTAGCCTCTTGGCCAACACATTTCCCAGTGATCAACGGACCTCCATACACAGCTAAGTGGAGTCTTGTTCAAAGGTTGTGACAACAAAGGATACAGACACAGTATGCAGAAATGCCAATCCTTTGACCCCTCTCCCTCACCCTCCAGATATCTGTGGACTCCAGCAAAGAGTCAGTGGTTTAGCTACCGTACCTTAGGGTTTCCAGAAAGTCACCAGTGTGACCATGGCCACAGCCCNCAAGTCTGCATGACACTTGCACAGAGCTAGTGGGAAACTAACAATGTGTCACCCAGCTGCATGGCCTCCAAAGCAAAAGACTGAGTCAGTTATGGGAAATGGCCATGACTTTGCTCTGATGACCAGTTTGACGTCTGAGGCAGATTGGAGGGAATGAAGCTTCCTGTTTTGTCTTCTATGTGGGTGTTTCAAATCCCACCTGTTGAACCGTAGGGGCCCCTAGTCTGTGACCATCCTGGCCTTGTGGTGCAACCCTTCTCCTGGGATGCTGGGGACCTAGCATGCAGTCCCATGGAGACAGAAGCACTTATCATCCAGGGGATGTTCCTTTGGGTCTCCATGTTCTCCAAGTGCCCTGGGAGTGCATGAGTGATGCAGCCCCTCCCTGAGGTACAGGAGCCTCATATGGCCCAGAGGGCATCTGGGAGGCAGACGAGGGTCTATGCAGATACATCATCCCAGGCCAGACACTGCAAGGGGAGCTTGAACCAGCTGGTAAGTGCCAGGTAGCTCTGAGGAGGCCTACCGAGGCTCTCACCTGTGTCTGGGGCCGCAGGTCAAGGTTGGGAACAAGGGCAACAGGAAAGATGAACTTGCCTTCCCCGCCCATGTCCTCCTTAAGACTCAGGCAGGCACAGGTACATTTGGAAATGTGACCCTGGGGGAGGTCCATGTCTCAAAAGGGGTTGGGGGGAATCTTTGAGAAAGACAGAGAATGTCAGAACCAGGCTCAGCACCATTTTAATAATCAGAAACAACAGCCAATAACAAGAAAGGAGCAGCCTGTCCCCCATAAGGAGGGGGTTAGGATGATCCATTGGGTGGGACCTGAGTTCAGATGGCTTCTGCTTAGCTTCACATGATGGTACCCAGGGAGGACTCATGTGGTGACAGCAGTGGATATCAGTCTGTTTCCTTATCTAGGAGGGAGTTAAGCCAGATTCGGGAGGTTGGAGAACCAAGGAGCAAGTTTGGCCTCACCCAGGACTTGTTCACCCCTCTCTACCTCAGTGCTGGCCCCTATACCATGGGCTCTGGTCTGTCCAAGTCTCTGCCTCTCCTGTTTGCAGATCCCTCTCCTTGTTCCACAGGGCTGCATGGCTCTATCAAGNACTGATGCCCTGCTGTGCTTGGCATGGCAAGGAAATAGCCCTGTGGCTTGGCCTCTGACCTGATAACAGAGAGACCTTTCTAGTGCTAGCCTGTGTGCAAATTGAGGTGGGTCTGTCCTGGACAACCAGAAGAGGCAGTTGGCATCCATCACAGCCTCCTGGGCCTCCAGTGCTGAGGTCCCCTTTTCCAGGCCCCATTGTGATCTCACTGGGAGGCCTTGGGGCCAGGCTGTGGTGAACACTGTCTTTTTGTTGCCTTGGCTCAGGCTCCATCCTGGGGTCAGATGGCTCAGAGAGGCCATATTTGCCTTGTGGGCATGGAAGGGGGNGGGGAGGAAGCTGGGCCTGCTGCAGTGTGTTGTTGTCTCAGGGTCCCTACCCTACATACTGTGTCCCATTCATCCCAAGGCAGCCAGGGGCAATGCTCCTCATGACAGAGCAGGGCCCCCACCCAGGAAGGGTATCACATGACATCACCCAACCTGCCAGCAGTGCTGGTGAAGGGTTCAACAGAAGCTGGGTTCTGGGCATCCTTCACCTGTTTTGGGTGGCCAGAGCCTGGCTGTGGCCCCACTCCTGGAACCCGAGCTGGGTGGGCCAGACGGAGGGAATGTAGGGTGGGGGGTCTAACATCTGTTCACCAGCCCTATTTAAAGGCAACCCAGTATCTGCCAGAAGCACCCCTGACCAAAGTGAGGGAGCCTGGGCTCTGCCTGACCCAGGATTCAGCTCAGGTACCTCTGCCGACATCTGGACACCCCTCTGATTCAGTTCAGAAGGGTCTGCCCAGTGAGAGCTAGTACACAAGTGTATGCACATCCCCTCCACCAACAGGGATGTGCCCCCACCCCCCAGGGAGGGCTTTCTGATTTCCACCCCATCTGAAGGCTCTGTGCCAGGCTCAGGGATCTCCTGGAGGGGGAGGGGATGGTGCTGGCCCATGATCAGATTTCTACTGGCTTCACCTTGACCTGTGGGAGTGAGACTTGTCCTTAGTGAGGAGAGCCCCTGGTCATGGAACGAAGAAGCTCTTCTCTCTGCTGCACCCTGGTGTGACCCTGGCCGGGGGTTGTGGTGATGACAGAACTGGTCCTTCATTGGTGGTCAGGGTACACCACGTGGCCACATCTACTTGCTGCAGCTGGGACTTCGCTCGCCTTTCACTCTGACACACCCTTGTCAAGCTGCTCCCCACCTTTCTCAAGTTCACATGTGGGGAAATTGGGGCCCCAGAGAGCGCCCTCATGGCTGTGTGCTTGTGAAGACAGCTCCTCCTGAGGTATGGCTTATGCTAAACACAAACATCTGCAAAGACCTTTACTTCAGGGAAGGGTCTTCTCCCAGGCTGGGGTGAGGACATGGCCATGTGTTGGAGGCAATCAACCCTCCAGCCTGAAGTCCACATGTATGCACAGCAAGGCTAATGACCCACCCAACCCTGACCTGGTCTCCCATTGGTCCTCAGACCCTCTGATTCCCCTGCTCTAAGCCCTGGTCCCAACAGCCTGAGCAATGCATGCTACCCAGAAACAAGGAGCAAGCATGGCTTTCACCTTAATTCCAAGCTGTCCCTCTTAGTGTTTCCAGTTAGCTAAGGTGGTTCCATGATTTTCAACATGATGACCCAGGAGTGTCTTAGTCTATAGTGCTATGGATGAGGCCAAGCAAGGGGACCCAGTTTCTCTGACAGGGCCAGCAGCCATTTCCAGGGCTCTTGGCAGGTGCCCACCATGAACAGCTAGCCTTCCAGATGTAGGTGAAGCTGTGAGTTGCTTTCTGTGGGCGACTGTGTGCCATAGATAAAGAAGGAGGGGATGATGGAGGTCAGCCACTTGCTTGCTATTGACATGTACACATATTTAAAATCTGTGTGTGGTCTTCATGTAAAGTCTTTTACCAAACACACCTGTTGTCAGAATGACACAGCTGGGGCTGTGTGCAGGCTGTGCTGAGGAACTCTTCTGGCCCCTTTTGCCAGGGTTTCTAGCCAGCTTTCTTTGGCCTGGTGCCATGGCAGTGAGACAGAATGGGGGGCCAAGTGTTGGGGAGCAAAGGAGTCTCTGCTTAGTATGTACAGAAGATGATTTGGCCCTACCTGGGGTCTGAACCCTCCAGTGACCTGAGGCATGAAGCAGCTCGATTCTTTTCCAGCTCCTACCTGCCACTCACTCCAAATTCAACCTCAGGTTTCCCGTCTCCTGAGGAAATTGACTTTCTCTATATTTTGGTTCCTGTTCTATCTGCAAGGCCTCTGCCCCACCCCTTTGTTCCCCACTACCCTAGTGGATTTATCTGGAGTGACCAGAGATGAACCTACACTGTACTTCATAGGATGCCCTCCAGTGCAGTTTTCAAAATCATTTTATGCATCCTAGCCATACAAATTTTGTGTTTTTCCCNCCTTGGGTTTCTTGGAACACAGTGGGTACATGCAGCAGCACCTGGGCATTTGACCAACAGAGGAATTCTAGGTATATTCACACTACACAGGATGAAAATTGCAGCAGTGATCTGATGTTCTCCTGATGTCCAACAGCACCCAGAGAGCAAATCCCTGGCCCAAGGCATAAAACACAGAATTCTAGGTGGCAGGTACTGTCAGGAACAAAGCACCCAGGGCTATGTGACAGAGTGTGAAGGAGGAAGTGCAGAAGGGGAGTCTCCACGTAGTCAGTATGTGCCTCGCTTGCTGAGGAACCTGTAAGCAACTTCCCTCGTGCATATACTACAGGGCACAGCAATTGTCTGTGTTGGCTGCTGTTGGACACCCCACAAGTGGGGCCTGGGACAGGGCCTGGCTGTATTACCAGTTCTTCAGTATCTCATGGAGTCACATTCACAATAACATCCTACAGCTTTTCTGAGGACTGTGGGTGAAGAAAGGAGAACCAGGTNAGTCAGAGGTACCCCAGAGGACTGTCCTGTACCACTTCACTTGACCAAAGAGACATGAGCAGAGGCAGCATGTTCACCTCTGAGGGAAGTTTACAAGCCAGTGCCAACCTGTCGGGGNCACTTCCTTCCCTCTCTGGCTCTACTTCTGCAGTCATGGCTCCCCATGTTGGTGCTGAGGGNCCATGATGGGGACCAGATCCTTGGTTAACTCGTGGTGAATGAACGGGAGTGAAGAGGACATTAATCTTGGCTGTGGGGAACCCCTGGGGTCTGGGTGTTGGGCTATCACAATGTAACCCAGCACCGTTGGCTGATTGACACCCACAGTGGAATCTCAGATGTGTTTATTGATTGGACAGCAAGAAATGTAGGCAGATCAGGATTGAGCTTCACATCTGAAAGGCAACCACACATTGCTCACGTAAGAAATAGCTTCTGCTAATTCTTCTAAGGAACTGGACCAAAGCTAACCATCATGGATAGCCACAGGTCACCTGACTGTGNCTGGTGCAGCACCAGGATGCTGACCTGGTGGTGGGAGTGACCTGCACTGTGGATGTTCACAGCGACAGGGCCTTGTTGCATGTGCTGGCTTTGAAGGGAGATTTCACTGTTAGTTACACGTGTGCACTAGTCATCTGTGTTCTTTCAGAACTGTTCTGAAAATATTATCCCCCAAGGAGTGTCCAGAAATAAGAAAATGGCAGTGAAGCAATAACAACTGAGCTTCCATCACTTGACTCAGTTAGAGCCTTTCTGGTCCTTACATTCATTTCCAGTGGCCTGAGGTTGCACTGATGCCCAGCTGTGCCAGGCTTTGTCTAAGTTGTCAAGATGGGGGATGTGCAGACAGCAAGACAGTGTTTGGTGTGTCACACACAGCTTAAAGCATCTTCACACTCTAAGTGTCTGGAAGAGGAGTGTCAATAGAATCAGTTGACAATGTGTACTGTCAGCTTGCTTTCCAGACACCCCGCATCGATTGGCCCTCCAGTGGCGACATGCTGTCCGTGGCTCATTCTGGGCTCTCTGGGAGCAGATTTCATCTCCAAGGTCTCGGTTCTCACACACTTCTCTTCACATTCCATTGAATTTGAGCACTTTAAAACATGACCCATGACTATTTGCGTTTCTTTGAGTTTTATATTTTGTTTTTTTCTATGCTTTTCTTCCTATTAAAGCCCCACTGTTTGGGACAGTNAGATGGCTCAGGGAGTAAGGGCATTTGCCACCAAGCCTGAACACCAGAGTTTGATGCCTAGAACTCATGGTAGAAGGAGGAAATTGACTCTCACGAAGTGTTCTCTGACCTCCACAAGCACCCTGCAGTGTACTTACACACNNACACACACACACACACACACACACACACACACACACACACACACACACACGCACGCATGCACGCACACGCACACGCACACATGATAAATACACTAAACTTTTGAAGAGACCTGCTGTTGTAAGAATACATTAATCACATATTTCCAGTTAACTCAACATGTCAACATCACTAAAATGCACTGGCTGAGGAATGGAGCTGACCGGGGTGGCCGATCCCTTAGCCCTTGCAGNTGCTCTTTGCTCTTTGATTGGCATCTTCTGGCTCTGATTTGTCAGGCCATGGCCTCTGGTTTCNGTGTGAATTTGGGATGATGCTCACACTGCCATGCCCCACTGTCACCCTGCCATGGTGGCAGGGAACTTAACATCCTCTAGCCCTTGGGCCACTGGGCTGTCTTGGAGCTTTCCCTGCCTGGGTGCTCGGTGGTCTTGGTGTTCTGTGCTCAGGACTATCCTTGACTCTGTCCACTCTGCAGTCTTTCTTCAGCTACCTGTGTTGGAACAAAGACCTTCTTCCTGCCCTTCGCTTCACTCTCTTTATGTTCTTCCTCCTGACCTCTGNGGCCAACACTATGATGGTGAGTTTTAATTCTCAACTTGACACAACCTAGAATCACATGGGAAGAGAGTCTCAACAAGGNATGGTCTAGATAAGGATGGCCTGTGGGCATGTCTATGGGGATCTGTCTTGGTACCTCTTGTTGATGTGGGAAGACCCAGCCTAAGCTTAGTCAGTGTTTTNAGGGATCACCCCANGTAAGAGGATGGGCAAGAGGGAAGGCGTTTTTGCTTTTTGCCTTGCTCAGCTTTCACTTTTGCTGGCAAGTTCATCTACNCTGTTGCTTCTACTGCTGATTCCTTCATTGATACTAAGCCAGCTTCTTCAGTCTTCCAACATGGACTTTCTAGGAATCTTCTAGGCCTTTCATGCCAGATTGGGACTGCCAAAGCATCCAGCCTCATGGANTGAGCACCTTGTGGGTTCTTGGGCCCTCCTGTGTGAGACAGCCATTGTTGGGCTACTCTGATGTGAAGCCAATCTGATAGAACCGCTTTAATGTATGTTCCTTCTATGGGTTCTGTTCCTTTCAGAACGCTGACTGCCACAGGTGGGCAGCATGTGTGTCCTACTCTGAAGTCAGGTTCTAGTCTCCCCTACTTCATTCCTCAGTCTTAAGCCTAAGAAACTGTTTGTACTTTGCAACATTGGGACATTGCAATCTAACATTCAATGTCTGACATTCACACCTAAGAAGAGCAGATTTCTTTTGGTCCACAGCTTCAGAAAGTTCTGTCCATGGTAGGCTGGCTCTGCTCCTTTGGGCCTGAATTCAGNACTGCTCACCTCATGATAACCAGAAAGCCAAAGGACTAGAAAAGACCAGTGACAAGACANATCTCTCAAAGGCATATTCCTGGACACCCTTCTTCCCACCTGGCCCCATGTTGCAGGATTCCCAAAGCCTCAGAACAGGCCAATCAACATAACTATGGGCTAGTTCCTTGATGAGGTCACGCCCAGTCACCTCTCATTGGTTGGCTACACCAGCCTCAGACTAATCTCTCAATACCTCAGCCTCTGAGGGAGAAATTCCAGATCCAAACCATAGAACAAACAAACAACAGCAGCAAAAACCCAGAGAGCTTACCTATTATGACTGTGAATATTACTTACTTTCGACCAAAAGAAAAAGAAGAATGTACTTATCTTCCTCAGTGGAAGCTCTATTATACTAATGTTTTAGGTACCACAGTGTAATTTCCTTGTATGCCTGGTCATTTGCTTTCCTGGGACTTTAATGGTCTTGCATGGTCTATCTCAGTCACTCATTGAACCGATCAGGGGTTCCAGAACAAAAGCTTTTCTCGGAAGTCCCATCCTGCCTTGGTGCTTCCTCCTGTAATCTTTGATGTTTCTGCAGCCCAGGGGCCTGCTGGCTGGGCTGAAGTTCAGCTTCGGTTGGTGACATTGTCATTCCTGCCTTAGGCTGTATCCTAGCTCCTGTCTCTTTCTGATGTACTGTACTCCTTCATTTTTACAAGATATAATTGAGAAGACAAGGTGGATAAGCTGAGCACTCATAACTCCATAGTAAGAAGACAAAACTGAATTTGCAAGTTGGCACATGAACAATTTCCACAAGAAAGCCATGAGAATGGCTGACATACTTCGGGAAATGTAGGTTGAAGCTACAACGAAAGCCCNTCGACCAGGACAGCAGTAAGAGTGGGCAGGGTCAAGGGCAAATGCAGCCTCGGTGTCACTGGTGGGGCGCTAAATGGTGCAGGAACTGAGTGAGGCTAACAGCTTGGCAGTTTCCAAAAAACATGAACANAGATGTAGGGAAAGTCATGGGAGTATGCACACACATCTGGTGTGTGGTAGGCAGCAGTTCCTAGGGCTCAGCGGCCTGAGGACCTATTGCCTNTTATTTCCTATTAAAATGCTCATATTTTCTATTTTAATCCTAGAGAAAGAATGTGCTGGAATAACACCTGCTACGTGGCAGAAGAAAATCTCTCTGAACCCAGGATTCTATACCCAGGAGGACTCTAGACTCTACACCCGGAACTTCAGTAAGCCAGTCCTGAAAATCAGCCATTCTGCTGAGGACACAGCCTGGGAATTAAAAAAAGTGTTCACAGAGCCAGTGAGACGGCTCAGCAAGTTAAGATGCTTGTGGTGCAAGCTTGGCGACCTAAGTTNCATCCCTGGAACTCACAGTGGAAGGAGAGAGCAACGGAAACAGTGGGTCTCACTGAGACATTCACCCATGGAGGGAATGAAACATCATATAGCTACCGAGGGAAAGGACCAGTATATTCTGCAATGTAGTGATCTCTGAAAATACTATGCACAAGGTAAAAAGCTAAACAGGAAACAGGATANGTGAATGAGGNCACTTACTCAAAATGTTCACCCCAGGCAAATCTACGGAGACAGAAAGCAGTTTNGTAATTGCCAAAGGCTGGGGACGAGGGACACCTCTAACGGGAATTTGTATGGAAAGGCGATGACCTGCTAGTCAAGAGAGAGACATCTGCACTGTCTCACAAAGGTCCCGACCTTGAACAGAACATTTAAGATGGAGAATTTTATAGTGTGCAAACTGCATCAGTAAAAATGCATATGCACATGGCTTTGTGTATTCCAAGAGCACCGAGGTAGAACACCCTTGGAGACTTTATGTGTCTGAACCGATCTTTGTTTTCACTCTGTTCTCTCTCCTCACTGTCTGAGGAGTTACTGCCCAGCATACCCCACAGACTAGCTCTCTGGTTTGTGTTTTCCTGGCCCATGCCTTTTTCCGTTTTGATAACCAATTGGTAGAACACAAGGGATCTCTTGATACTAAGTATTTTTAGCTGATGTCTGTCTCCCGATACACTACCGGCTAGNAGCGCAATTTGATNTTGTAAAGTCCTGTGTAACAAAAGTCTTGAATTAAACTCCGAACCCAGTTGGTCCGGTGTCAGAAATGAGCGTGAGATGGTGTCCCTGGGGCTCCATCTCAGGCTTGCACACAGCAGCCACCCGGACCCCGGTGTTCAACAACTCAGACTTCAAGCTTGCTAATCTGTAGGTGTTTTCTCACCCTTTATTCCATTTTAGGAAATCAGCAGGGGTTCGAGATTACTATGTATTTCATTGTAACCATTGTTTTAAACACGATGAAAAATGGCTTCTCAGGCTGTGTCCCCAGCAGAATGGCTGATTTTCAGGACTGGCTTACAGAAGTTCCTGGTGTAGAGTCTAGAGTCCTCCTGGGTATAGAATCCTGGGTTCAGAGAGATTTTCTTCTGCCACTTGGCAGGTGTTATTCCAGCACATTCTTTCTCTAGGGTTAAAATAGAAAATATGAGCACTCATGGGGACAAGGGACAGTAAGTCCTCAGGCCNCTGAGTCCTAGGACCTGCTGCCTACCACACACTGGCCTAGGGTCCTCTTCTTCCAAGGCTTACAGTGTGTGGGATGTCTGTCTCCTACCACAAGAGAAAAACCACTTCCAGGATGTTCCCAGGGAATGCTGCTCACCATTCTGTATCTTACATGGTAACATCCACTAAACCATGAGGAAGAGATAAAAACAAAACAATAACAGTAAAGAAAAAAATCTACCCAAACCAAATAACAACAAGAAAATCCCACACCATCTCTTGACTAGCATACCTCAGAGTCTACACAAACCTGACAGAGAAACAGGATCCCTCTGTCAGAGTCTCCTTGGAGCCATGTGAGAGCCTCTGCTGGAGCTTTTAGACTCTCATTTAGTTTGGGGCTCTGCCTGGTAATATGGTACCTGTTCTTGGCTACTGTGGTCATGCCTCTGCCTTCTTTCTGTTTCTGTTACTTTCCTAGGATCATAGACCCAAGGGGGAATCCTGCCTGGTGCTTAGTCCCATAGCTCTGGCCTGGCAATCCTGACAATAGGTCTTTAATTTCCAACTTTCATGCATGTCCTTGAACTGGCTCTCAGGTTAAACCCACATCTGTGATCTGGCCTGGCATTAGCACNCTGGGTCTCTGAACAGGAGCACAGTGAGAGTCCAGGCTGGCAGCATTGCCTGGTTCTGTGGTTTGAGTCTGTTTGATAGTGTGGCCATGCCAGCCTAGGAAGGGCACAGGACAGAGTCACAAGAGAGGTGCAGCTGGTTCCTGCTGTGTTGAAGCCAGCAGCCCTTCACTACCCTCTGTGGCTGGTGGCTGTCCTTAGTCCTTAACGAGCTACAGCGGTCCCCTATCTGTGTTTCCTCCCCTTCACACTTTTTCTCAACCCCCCTGGATACCTGGGACACAGACTGAGTTTTATAGGTGTCCCCTGGAGTGTGTCAGTGTGTGTGTGTGTGTGTGTGTGTGTGTGGTGTGGGTCACAAAACACAAGTCACACTGAACAATCCATGTGCTTCAGCCCTGCCTCCAGTTGCTAAACAGCCTCTCACAAAGTACTTGTCCTTAGTTTGAGCTGTAGGTGAACAGAGCAAGGTGAGGAAGGCAGAACTGAAGAACATCAAAGACCCAGCATTCAAGATAGGCATCTTTTGCTTTGAAGTCTTTTAAAAATTCCAAAGGGGCAAAAATAAAAGCCCCAAGACAAAACATGACAATTTCAAAGAGTTGGGCTTGGTTTTGGTGTGAGCAGGAGCCCAGGCAGAAGGGCATTAAGGACATTGGTCCCTTCTTAAAAAGTGGCCAGTGATGTGGTTGTGGGGTGTCCCTCAGATGACTGTGCAGGCAGATGTGGGGCAGGCCAGCCTTGGTTCCAGGGCTGTGGGACTATTAGTAGAGAGATGTGGAAGACCGGAGTGCCAGCTCTTCTGATTTTATCCATCACACACGTATCCANAGAGGAAATGTCAGGGTTCCTGAAGCCTGGGGCTCAGAATGGAGTAGGCTTTCTGTTATGTTCTCCTCTCATCCCTGCTCCACNTGTAAAGAGACTGGACCAACAGCAGAGACCACATAAAATTCAGAGGTCNCACTGGCTCTTCTGTGTTGCATAAGCATTTTTTCNCTGAAGTCCTGGCTGAGTCCTGACTCTTCATCCTTCCAGAAAGGATGTAGGAGCNGCACTCTCTAACAGGCAGGCCAATGGCCACTGTACCAGTTCTGTACAGGCCAACAAGTCACAGGAAGAAAAGGCTGGGCTGTCATTGATTCTGATCCCATGTCTTCTGTGTCATGTCCTCCTGGCGTCCTGTTGCCTGATTATCACACAAAACCCAAGACTGAGTTCAAGGTTAGGAGTCCCAGGACAGCAATGGCAAGAGAGCTGAGATGAAACCATGACACTTCTGAGTTGGTTATTTTTGTGTCGCTGTGACCATACTTTCTGACAGAGGTAACTTGGAGGAAACATTCATTTTGGCTCAGGGTCTCAAGAGGTTTCAGTCCATCATGGCAGAGAAGGCCTGGTGGAGTCGGTCAGCTCATGGGAGAGGGAGCACAGAGGAAGCCGAGAGGGAGGCAGGGCCCAGGGCCTTCAAAGGCCTGACCTAGAGACCACTTCCACCAATGAGGCCCNGCCTCCTGAAGGCTCCACCACCTCTCAAAAGCTAGAGNATCTGCATTCTAAACACCAGCCTTTGGAGGGACATTTCAGATTCAGACCAAGTANCCTTGATGGTCAGGTTTCTCATGGGACAGCCTGGTTAAAGGCAGCTTTGGACTGACCCCANGGACCCCAGGCACGCTGCTGGGGACAGTGGATGGAAAGGGGTGACTGGAAGCAGTGCTCTCTGCAACCAGTGCTGTGAGTTGAAGTCCCAATCCGTAGTCTATGTGACTTTGTTTAGGTCAGTGGTTCTCAACCTTCCTAATGCTGCAATCTTGTGTTGTGGTGACCTTCAACCAAAAAATTATTTTCATCGCTACTTCGTAACTGNAATTTTGCTACTATTATGAATCATAATATAAACATCTGATATTCAGGAGAACTGATGTGTGACCCTTGTGAAAGGGTCATTCAACACTGGAGGGATCTATTCTCACAGGTTNAGAACCACTGATTTAGAGTCTTCAGAGATGTAAGTCACATGGATTAGGGTGGAACCCTAATGACAATGCCCTTACAAGGTGAGTTTTGGGGACATACAGAGATACACNAGGAAAGGTGGCTGGGATGTTCTATGTCAATTCAGGCTGCTGTAAACCAAANCCAGCAAATATGTTAAGCTAGGAAATTGGCAGTCAGTGTATAGCAAGCACCCGGTCCTCTCAGGGAGTCTCCTCACTGAGACCCTGCCTGCTGAAAGGGCTCACCAGACCTCTTCTGTAAGGCTGTGAATCCTNCTCGTGACCAATTGCCACTGTGGAGGTCAGGCTGTGCCTGCTCTAAGTGACAGCTGTGGCTTCCAGTGACTTCATTTTATAAGATAGCCGCTGGCTACACTGAGTGCAAATGCCAGGGAAGAATGGCTCCTTGTCTTAGTTTTGCAAGTCACCATCCACCTGTCTAGCATGAACCACAAAGGATAGACAATATATACAAAAAACATATTACCTCCTCCTATGAATTCACCAAATGAAACCAAGAACCCACGGACACATGGGGAGTCAAAATGATCTCAGAAAAATAAGGCCTGAGAGATTATCAAACATGGAAAGCAATTTATGAGGCAATCTTTACCCTTGGGTGTAGGAGGAAATGTAGGCGTGATCTGGTGGCCAGCCTACTTGGCACACTGCACTTCCAAATAGGAAGCATGGCACACCATGCTCCTGACGTCGGAACACTGAATTCTGAAGAAGCGCAAGTAGCTGGTAGCTGTCCAGTTGACCAGTCTGCACTNNCCACATTTCCTTTTATATGCTTCTTCCGCATAGAGACCCTGGCNGTATGAGCACTAGCTGTCCAATCTCAGGTAGTGTGCTCACGAAGCATAGTNGGTAGGTGTCCACTANATAAGTGGCTGTTCATGTACAACAATGCAGATGTTGTTCTCTGAAACTGACTCTTGAGCGATTCATCTCCACATCCTTTACTGACCCACGGGCATTGCAGTCTTGTCANGGGATGCCCCAGTCATGAAAGTACCTGGGGTCACAAAAAAGGAGGAACAGCCACCTTTGGCNCCCAGTGGCCCCCACTAACTAACCTGTCATCAGACTGGTGCATTCACTCCAGAATTCACAGAGGATGAGCTCTCAGCTTGGTCCTCCGGGTTCCAGCCCAGCACCATCCCCTGCTCAGATTTTAGAGGGGAAACAACACAGATTAGAAGACGCATCAAAGCCACAGNGCACAGGGGACTCCTGGGGCCCGAGAAGCAGAAAGAGGATAAAATGATGGTTCTTCCTTGGAGCCTCNGGAGGGAGCCTGGCAGCGGACACCTCAGACTTCAGATTTACATTTATTAGAATGTGGCAGAAGCCCCCAGCCTGGGGCAATTGTTGGGGTAGCCTTGGAAACTGACACCCAGAATGAAATGCTAGCCCTTCTCTAAAGTAGGGGAGTGTAAGACAAACAGCAGAAAGAGCTAGAATAGGGGAAGTAAGCATTTTGTCTAGGAGTGCCTCTTCGTTCGGCTGTTGAGGACTCTGGTGAAGACTCGCCCTGTGTAGCATTTGCTCTTCATGGCCTTGTGCAAGTTCAAGGACCAAGGTGCTGACATGGACCCCTGTGGCAGACGGACTTGCTGGAGGGAGAATGTTGTTCTTTTGGCTTATNTCTGTCTTGTGATTTTCCTCAGTTCAGCACATAGGATCTTTGCAAGTAAGGAAAAAGGCACTAGCCACAGCTTTTAAATGAANAGGTAAAACTTAAGAATGTCCTGGCCTGATGCTGCCTTTCTTCTGTCAAGTGACAGAGCTTCCGTTGCCAAAGGGCTGAGAGGGCCAAGACCCTGCCGAGCCCACTGGTGCCCTGCTTCCCTTAGCAGATGNTCGGCTCAGTGTGCCTTTCCACACCCACTGTTTCTATCTACCCTCACTGCTGGCTTAATCCATATCCAAATCTTTGCTTTTACCTTATGAACAAAAAGCAAAAATGTCATAGTATTAAGAGAGACATACNGAAGTGAAGATGTAGAAACATGACAAACTCTTGATGTCTTCTAATATCTTAGATACCACCCTGCGTGCTGTCACTGCTAGTGCCTTGAGTACATCCCAAGGGGCTTCATCCCCTAAGTCCCGAGCCAGAATNCATGTGCCTTGTGACCAGGCCCTGGATGCCAGCAAGGCTGTCACATGAAGAACTATCTGGATCATCTTCTGCTACAGGCTTCTTGGAAGTGCTCTAAAAATGAGCAAAGATTCCTGCAGGAAGTCAGCTGCCACTATAGGTNCAGGACACCTGGACCATGAGTAGAAAATGCCATGGCCTCTGTTACTAAAGGGAGGGAAGTGTGTCAGTAGAGGAGGCTATTCCATATCACATGTGCTTGGGATGGTGATTGGNCANTTGTGGAAGTGGCGATCTGAGTGTTATTCATGTAAACACTCCCAGGCACAANCACCATGCCATGTGGACAGCCTTTTAACCACTCACTGTTTTATTTCCTGCCACCTGTGGTAAGGTTAGGGTTCAGTCCTTCAGTACACAATGGGCTTGCTGACGGCATCAGGCACTTGGCCAGCCTGGACTAAACCAGGTATGGAAAGATGCAGCAGACAGATGGTCCAGGTCTGCTAACTCTAACCTGAGCCAGAGCCATCCCCCTGTGTCAGCTGGACCATGGCTTATGCTGGGTCACNTCCAGCTGCAGCGAGGCTGGGCCTGGGATGGAATTCATGATCATTGCCCTAAGTGGGGAGGCCAGAGTTTGACTGCGTTTAGGCATTGTGACAATTGCAGCTTTGCTGTCAGATGCCCAAGAGCATGGTGGAGACAGCAAGAGTGGCAGGGGGTTGAGTAGCTACAGGCATCAATGATAACAGGGCTGGATCAGGGCCGACTGAGAGGAGGTGTGTGAAGACAGGCTGATGGGACTGAGACTGGACTGAGCTGTCAACCAAGAGACATCCTCAGAGCCGTTCAGTTTAAAAATGAAGACAGCACCTACGAGGGCCTTGAAACTGTGACCAAGACATGCCTGNTGAATGGAAGAGGCACCGGAAGTGACTCTTTACAGACAAGAATGAGATACAACTGGCATTCTGCCAACACGTGGGCAGAGCACTGAGGGAGACCAGCATCACCATGCTGGGCAGAACTTTCCCCAGAAAGTCTATCCTGACCCCTCCCCAGCACAACAAAGCCAGGATGGCACACGTCCTTCCAACAGACGTCCCCTAGAGATTCTGGATCATGGTGAGGCAGAANGCAAAGTGCTTTCTTTGGCTTATAAGTGGCAGAGAGATGGTGGGAGAAGAGCTCTCCTCACCCTGGACACAGACCACTCTATGCCAGTGGCCTCTGCTCAATGGTAGAACATACAGGACTGAGGGTAGACAGCTCCCTGTCATTCGAGTCTGATGCTTTGTTATGAAAATCTGAGCTCCTTTGGTCTGAAAGTCCTGGGTCTGGGGGATTCAGGCTTCCAAAGGGCCATGCTAAGTCTCGGTAGACTTTGGNGGTTAGCTCCTGCCCTGTCTCTTAGGGCTTCTCCAAGCTGTGGTTAGCTTTAATTGCCAAACTGACTCAATATAGAATCTCCTGGGAAGACAGTCTCAATGAGCGATTGTCTGCATCAGGTTCGCCTGTGGCCATGTCTGTGGGAGATTATTTTGATTATGTTAATTGATATGGGAAGACCCATCTCAGAAGTCGGTGGCACCATTGCTTGGTTTGGGGTCCTGAACTGTATAGGAATAGAGAAAGCAGAGCAGCAGGTACATAGGCCTGTATATTCTTGCTGCTCTTGACTGTGGATGTGAATAGCCAAGTCAAGTTCCTGTCATGATTTCCCCACAATGATGAACTGTAACCTGGAACCGTGACCTTGAATAAACCTCTTCCCTAAGCCTTTTTTTTTTTCAGGGTGTTTTTTATCACAGGAACAGAAATGAACCTAGGACCCCAGCCAAAAGGCCAGCAGTACAGGGAGGGGTCATCACATTGGCAGGGAGACTGGCTGTCAGGAGGAGACATAGGAGCAAGACAGAACTGCTTGACTTGTAGGACTTTGAAGTGTCAGTGGCTGGGTGGCACTGAACAGGAGATCNGAGCTCTCAGTAACCCATCTTTCAACCAGAGGTGCCGTGGGAGGGTGGCAGGGTCCCAAGTGGGTGGTGTGGGGGGTGGCAAGCATAGTGGTGGCTCTCCCATCATCCTTCCTGCTGAAATTCTCAAGAGCAGAGACCAGTGGGCCCCAAGGAGCCGCTTCTGCAAGGCCTATCTTGCCAGGCCATGTTGTCCCCAGGCATGATGCCAAGAGCCCAAGGAAGAGGTGTTGTGTGTTGCTTATGATACTTAAAGCTGAGTCTCTCTGNGGGGACTTCTTTGACCCCAAAGGGGCTGTTTTACACAGTGTACTGCTCACCCCCTGACCCAGTTCACATTCAGTGGCCCTCTGTGCCAGGTCCGCCCTGTTTCCCCACACAGGGTGCCCATGCCATCTGCAGTGGTGGATGCAATCGCCACATTGATTTCACCTTCTCCTTGGCCCAAGTACTTTCTATGCCCTTACATGTGTGAGTCTTAAGGGTCCAAGTCCATGGCATAGAAATACCCACTGGGAAGTCNGTTTCTCATGACAACCACAGGTCTTTCTGTAATGACAATCAGCTGCTGGTGAGCTGATCGTCNCCACTGGTGAGGGCTAGCCTCCTGTCACCCTCCCTGCCCCTCTTTTCCCCTCCTTCCATGTTATCAGATGAGGTTATCCTTTCAACCTTTGTAGCAGCAAACACTCCACACAGGTAACACTTCCTACAAGGAGCACTTCCTACAGGGAGGACCTTCATAGGGAGTACCTAGCTGTCTTTGGGCTTCTATTGCTGGGAAGAGACACCATGACCATGGCAACTCTTATAAAGGAAAAACATTTAATTGGGATGGCTTACAGTTCNGAGGTTCAGTCCATTATCATCATGATGGGACATGGAGGCACACAGGCAGACATGGTTCTGGAGAGGTAACTGAGAGTCCTATGTCCTGACTCACAGGCAACAGGAAGTGGTCTGGGACACTGGGTGTGGCTTGAGCATATATGANACCTCAAAGCCCATCGCCACGGTGACACACTTCTTCCAACAAAGTCACACCTCCTCATAGTGCCACTCCCTTTGGGGGCTATTTTCTTTCAAACTACCATACTCACATGGCAGACATCTCTCACAGGGAGCACATCACACAGGGAGGACCTCACACGGGGAGATTCTCACAAAGAGAGCATATCATACAGTCAGCACCTCACACAGAGAGCATTTCACACAGCAAGCAC
The DNA here is from genome assembly GCA_001675575.1 of Neotoma lepida. NCBI lineage: Eukaryota > Metazoa > Chordata > Mammalia > Rodentia > Cricetidae > Neotoma > Neotoma lepida. The sequence goes on along the minus strand of LZPO01017287.1, from coordinate 199,496 downwards.
CTCACACAATGGCACTTCATACACTGAGTACCTCATACAGCAGACACTTCACACAGAGAGCACCTCACACAGCATCCTTGTTTCTCCCGACACGCAGTGTCATAGTAGCTGTTTTTCTGTGGTCGGCCTGTGGCTTTGTGACACCAGGATCTTCTCCGTGGCNGCCCCTCCTCCACCTCGTGATGCCTTCATCATTTATTATACTCTGCCATCAANGTCTAGACTCAGTTCTGTCTTACACCCTAATTTGGAAGGTAAATGTTTGCCTTTTGGACACCCAGCTGAGATCAACCATAGCAGAATCAAGGAGAGGCTTTCTTTTCTCCTGAAATCCCAAATGCATCCTGGGCTTTCTTCCTCTATGACGCTGTTGGTTTTTACTCTGTCCTGGAAGATGTTTGAAGTCTTCTGGAGGCCAGCACTTTTTTCAGTCCATTTCAGACAAAGCTTATGTTTAGGGTGTCAGGGCTGCAGTGTAACCTGGCCAGCAGATAGAATCCTCACTTCCCTCCTGCTTCTGCTGCCTACAGGAGGGCCAGGGCCAGGTGAGGGCCTCTGGGAGCTCTTCCGTTCCCAGTTCTTGCTTCCCTGAAGCCAGTTTTATAGCTTTTCAGGTGGGTATGGATCGCCAAAGCCCCTGCTCCACTGCTTGAGGCAGCTGGGATGGCTTGTCTTCAGAGCTGAGGATGTGAGTCCTTGAGGTGTTGGGAGGTACCAAAGTTCCACAGCTGGGCTGTCTGCTGCCTCTACACACCAGTGTGGCCTTGTTCCTCCTTTGTGACAGCTCTGCATCACAGCTCCCCCAAGTCTGTCAGGTGGATGACACCCCTTGGTGATATCTTCCTCTGTACAGAGACCATGTTAGGGACTCTGTACCATGTAACCCACTGCCATCTTGCCTTCAGCATTCAGGCTTCCTCAAACGTATTTAGATCCTGAGTTCATGAAGGCCCCTCCCCTTTCTCTTCNTAACAGCAGGTCTGTCTTGTGTAGCTTCTCCTGCTGTGGTTCACAGGATCCAGATGGAGTTCTGTGATTACTGGCCATCACTAGCTGGCAATGGGGTTCTCTCTGCAGTCCAGGAAAACCTGCCAAGGGCTCAGCCACACACCTTGCAGATGTGGACTCCAAGATCCTAACAGATCATTGCATTTACATACCTGGAAGTAATCTAACTCCCTGACACTTAAATATCAAACAGTGNTGCTGACAGCTGGTACTGGCTCACCATCACACCCTTAATCCAGGGACTTGGGTCCTATGGCNTTTTATGGGAAAAAAATTGCCTGGATACTTGAAGGGTCCCACCTGAGGCAGCTTTCCAGGAAAATGAGAAGGTGGCCATAGAGGATCTTTCCAGGACCCTTTGGACACATGTGATATCCTCTATTCTTCCTCTCATGGTTGCAGACAGGAGTTGGAGCTGGGGAACTTTCTCCCTCTTTCCTTCTTGGCTGTGCAGGCCGTAGAACAAGGGTTTGAAAACCCCAGTGTCCGGGGTGGGCAGATGCAGTGAGCTCTCACCCAGGGCCAGGCGGTTCTCTACCCACAATTCCCTGCTGCTGTGTCCGATTCTCTGTGCCTTGCAGACCTGCAGACCTGCAATCCTTCATGATCCTGGACTCTGGCACATGCACCACTGATCTGCAACTGATTTCAGAGAAGCAAGGAACTGCAGAGTATCGGGCCTCAAGCTGCAGGCACCCCATCTCTCTTCCATTCTTGCACATGCTCACCACGTGCACAAGGTGCACATTTGCTTCTCATGAACCTGGGACAGTATCTGCTGTCAAAATGTCAATCATTCTTCACTCCCCAGAGCAGCAACGGTGGCCCTGCACTGCCCTCCTTGGCCTTCCTAAGCATATGTGGTTACACCTGGACAAACATGCACATACTTGGCAGCAATGAAGTCTCAGGCAATCAAGGGCTTTTTGGACAGGAGAAAGGATGCTGTTTAATGCCCNTGCTCTGGCTCTGCAGTTTGGCCTGAACATCTTCACCTCCCCAGAGGACCACAGGCCCTTGGCATCCATGGCTGTATGTGCTTTTGGCTTCCATTCTTTTGGACCCTACACCCTCTCAGCCCACTCTAGATTGGTCCCCCTTGAGAGTGTTACAGTGGTTCCTGCCCACAGGAATTTATGCTTTCCTCCTTGGGACCAGGGATGCTGACTCAGGGGAAAGGGCAGCCGAGCAGCATACTCACTTCAACCACTAAGTCTCTTTCCTCAAGTCCCAGAGCCAACCCTGCTTCCCGCCCCAACCCCAAGGTGAGGCACATTAGCCATTGCGGATAGCACAAGCAGAGGGAAACGGAAGTCTTCCTCGGGATGGAGTAGGCATAGCTCATGTGTGAGGAAAGCACCACCTTGGACCGTGTTAGAGTCCTCTGAGCTAGTGCAGGATGTTGCACAGCTGAGGACAAGGGACATGCAGGAGCATTCACTGTTTGTGTGACAAGGACTTGTCCAGAGCTGCCTAAGACAGATGCAGTCTTAGTATATTGAGGGGGAGGAGTGTCTTTCTGAGCCTCCTTCTCCCTGGGGTCCCCCAGGTACACACTGACTTGGCAGTTTTCCCAATAGCTTCAGACAATTGACTTCTGCCCACAGGGTGAGACCTTTTCATTGTTTTCAGAATAGTTAATGTATGAACAAAAGGTAGCACCCTGTACTGGAAGTGAGGAAGGTGGTCCTTCTTTTCACTGCATCCATCCATTCATCCATCCATCCATCCATCCATCCATCCATCCATCCATCCATCCTTTTCCTTATAGTCTGATGATGCTATTGTTTCTCAGGAAAGTCTTCTCTATGCCAAGTCCTAAGCATTTTCTCTCCCACTGCATCCATCAGTGGTGATGGGTTTCCCTTTNACATTCGTTTTAACTCTGAAGCTGACTGTCAGTGTGCTGTAGGGAAGGATGAGTGACTCAACAGCACAGGGTTCCAAGGACAGAGACACTGTCACTCATGCCAAGCTGTAAAGTTCCTTTTGCAAAATCCTTTGTTTTAAGAAAGGTAATTTGCATACAATTCTGGTCTAGTAAAAGCTTTTTGTTTTTCTTTCTGACTTTTGTGACAGGCAGTTGATAGAACCCTTGTCACCCTCGCTTGTCTGATGCATTGGAAGGTGTCACTCAGCTCAGCCACTGCCTGTGCTTGTTAAAGCCCCCAAATATGAGGACAATGGGAGGAGCAGTGAAGAGGAATCCAGAGGGTAAAGAAACACTGGACCTCCCCAGGATCCTAGGGAGAGTAGCTAAGACAGCTCAGATGGCTGCCAGAATAAATGGTTTCATTCTAGCCATAGTGCTTGAAATTATAAACCCACTTGTAAGTGGTCTGTCTTAGTTACTTTTCTATCACAGTGATAAATCACTGTGACCAAGGCAACTTACAGAAGGAAGCATTTATTTGTGTCTTATAGATCCAGATGGTTGAAGTCTATCACCATCACAGAGTGGAGCATGGCGGAGTAGGCAGGCATAGTGCTAGAGCAGCAGCTGAGAGCTCACATCTTAATCCACAAACACCAAGCAGAGAGCTAACTCAAAATGTTGCGAGTCTTTTGAAACTTCAAAGCTCATCTTCAGTAACACATCTCTTCCAGCAAGGCCACACCTCCTAATCCTTCCCAAATAGTTCTGCCAACTGGGGACCAAGTATTCTAACATATGAGCCTATGGAGACCATTCTCATTCAAACCATCTCATGGGCACAGGATTTACATGTGCTGGGATTCTTATGAATGGGAGCTTAGGCCTAGGGAGAACATGAGGGGTCACTAAGCATGAGCAGGCATGGGGAAATCTAAGGGTCCAAGGATCTTTGCTATGTTGAATATGAGACTGGGCTTGTAAAAGACTTTTNAACACTTTATAAAATACCCCAGCAATTAACTGCCNAAACAGAAGGGGTTGTTTCAGCTCACAGTCTTTGAGGTTTTGTCCCATTGGTTTTGAGCTCTGGTGGGTGAAAGATGGAAGTGGCAGGGGAACAAACCCACTTACATCACTAGTCAGGACATGAAAAGAAAGATGGTGCCAGGTTNCATCAAACTGGGAAAGCATGGGGAGTCTCTGTCCATGATGGCAGAGTGTGAGGCAGTGGTGTTGGTTTTTTTTTAATTATTATTATTAAAACATTCGATGTACAACTGCAGGAGAGATAATATACAGATAGTTTGAACATAAATAGAGGTACAAATTCTTATCCTAATAATG
>LZPO01017287.1:170509-190340 GCA_001675575.1 Neotoma lepida | reverse complement strand
GAACTGGTCCATTGAGTGCTGCCCCCTAATGGAGCAAGGACAATGGAACTTATCCAAGGACAGGGGATGTAACAAATCATCCCCATGAGCATCAGACCGTGCACTTGATGGGGTAGAGGACAGTTAAGGGACAGGGTGCAGTGAACTGTAGACCTGGTTTCAGCAAAATGTGACAGGTTATTTTAATTCTCAGATGATGGACTCCAGCAGGGATTTCCTCCTGGTCCTAGCTTCCTGACTGCTCACCACCCTCCATGGTCAGCCCTGCTTTGTTCTTCCCCGACGTCTCCCCGACTTCCTGGGCAGAGGGAAGCATATGGGACTCTCTGAAGCTTTGTGTCCAATGAGATTCTGTTCCTTTGTCCTTGACCTCTGACCTCCCTGGTCAGCAGCCTTTTCTCCTTCCTGTGGGGGCCTGACACACTTGTACTTAGTGCCCTCAGANGGTGGGTCCCTGGGGAGCAGCATCTGTGTCTGGTGCATTCTTCANGCCAAGGTCATACCAAGGGTCCGGAACGAAGACACAAATTACATAAAAAGAGGGAAGAAGAGAAATGAAGGCTTTTGTCTTAGATTGGAAAAATTCCATATCCCATTGGTTGCTGCTGGTAAACGTCTAAAGATAAAGATAACAACAGCAACAAAACAAACACCTAAATTTCTGGTGCTTGCCAATTCTTATGGTGTAAATAGCCCATCATGGTTGATACAGTTGGCAGTGCTGGCATCAGCAGCTCTTTCTCTGCAAGTCAGTGCACAGGCCCAGGGCTGCTCCCCTGACCCCTCTCAATGAAGCATGTGGTACAAGCTTGAGGTACAAGCTCCCGCCATGTTGAATCATAAGGTGCCTGGACCGGAGGGGAGAGCATTGAGTCTACTCCGCACAAGCTCTCAGATTCTGGAGAAGTGGAAAAGAAGGAGAACAAGACAGGCTGAGGCAGCGGCTGCCTCTGCAGAGCTGGGGTTTCCACCTCCGCTTCTCAAGTTCTTCGTTCAGCTGCTGCCTGGCCTGGGGTGAGCTCCCTGTGCTGAGCAGTCGGTCCTCTGTCTGAACTGAGAGGCAGCAGATTCTCCGACAGTCCAGGGTGCTGCACGTTCTTGCCCTCTTGGGCTCACACTTGTATTTGGAGCATCTTCCCTGTCTGTTCCTCCCTCTGCCCTGAAGGCCTTGACTCCTGACCTAGCCCATCAGCAAGCCTTGTTTGCACCTGTTAGCAGAGCTGGAGCGCTGGCACATTTGGGTACGTGAAAGACTTACTTCNGCTTCTTGGTCACCTCTAGGCTTCCTCCACGGCCTCCTCTAAAGTAAAGCTGCACCCACATTTCCTTGTGAGGGTTGCCAGCCCTAGCACAGCATGCTGTCCTTGACTTAGGACATTCCAGTTGGGCCCTGGGTCTCAGGAGCAGGACAGGGTCCAGGAAAAGTGCCTCCTGTCCCCAAGCCAGCCAGTGAGGGTGACTTTGTGGGTCAGAGGCTTCACAATGGCTCCATGCTGCTTGACAGGCAGACCAAACAACGTGCCCTGGCTCAGGACTTGTCCTGAATGCCCCTGAAGCCCTTGCCATACCACAGTAGCTGTGAAGCAGAGGCTACTCAGATGTCTGAGGGCTTTGTAGGAAATCTGGAGCAGGCAGATGGGTTGGAGTTAATCATGGTAGAGAGGAGGTGGCACTTGCTCTTCTTTGGCACCCTGTACTGCCACTCCTAACACACATGACGATTTTATCACTTCTGCCTTGACTTTTGTGATGGACACAGAGTCCTTAGTTCACAAAATTTTTGAACTGAAAAAGAACTACACTTCCCCATGGTTTCAGTGTGGTGGAGACTGGCCAGGGTCACTATGAGGCAGGCCCACGCACAAGATCAACCTGGCCAGGCCTCAGCAGCATGGTCTGTGTAGGCTGTTCCAGGCTGTCAGGGGCCTTGCTGCCCTCGTGAGATTGTTCAGCCTAGGCCCATCTTGTTGACTGGATATTTCTTATATGTCTGATTCAGGCCATGGTTTTTCTTGGTGTGTGTGTGTGTGTGTGTGTGTGTGTGTGTGTGTGTGTGTGTCAGAGTATTGGTACATTTCAGAGCCTAGAGTCAGGGGAGGACCAGGTAGGCCTGGCCTATGTATCTGGGCACAACAGTAACAGTGATGGTCTTTAGCTGTCTCTTGAAGGGACTGAGGTGTCTGCTGCTGGCTATTTGGAGAGATGGTCATAGATTAGACATAGGCTTGCCCTGCAGTGGGAGATTTGCTCAGCACCTCAAGCAGGGTCATCTGAAGCCAGGTCAGAAAAACCGAAGGAGGGAGCTAATTGGACAAGTCTAGAAGATGGATCTAGATCCTTGGGAGGCAGGGTATCCTCTTGACAGCTCTTCACCTTGACAAAGTGTCCTATCATCCACCAGGAAGGCCTGGAACAGGGCTATAAGCAGAGGTATATGGCCTGGAAATCACCAGGAACTTTCACAGAGACAGGACACTGTGACTCTGAGTTGGGAGCTTTGGAAGGGGCCAGGGCAGACTCTCTTCTCAAGTCTTTTCTTGCTTTGCTATGTGGGCCCAGGACAGGGTTTTAGCTGCTTCCTGAGAGAGTTCCATCTGAGGCTTCCTGGGAGCCATTCTACTCTCCCCCTGGTTAGTTTAGGTCCTGTTTAATCAAGCCCCCCAAGTATCTGGAAAAAATGTCAAAAAGAAAGGAGATAATGGGGAAAAGAAGGGGCAGAGTGAGAGAAAAAGGGAGAGAGGGGAGGAGAGAAGAAGGGGGAAGGAGAGTGGGAGGGAGGGAAGGAGGGAAGATGGATGGGAGAGGAGAAGGAAGGTGGAGAGAAAGAGGAGGGAGAAAAAGAAGGGAGGAGGGAAGGAGGAAAAAGAAGGGGGAAGGGGAGAAGAGAAAAGAAGGGGAAGGAGAGAGGGAGAGAAGGGAGAGAAGAAAGACAGGTCTAAGTAACCCCTAGGAACCCATCTTCTCCCAGCTCCCAGGCTGTCACTCAATTCCTCTGCAGCTTCAGAACATAGTGGATTTTTTTTTTGGCACTGATGCTTCTGTATTTTACATTTAAAGCTTTCTATTGAGCTTGGTCTCCTGGGATCTACTCCACTTTCTCAGACTGGTCCCAAAGTTGGCACCATCTGTCCTTTGGTGAGCAGCTCACGAGCTCCAGAACTCTGTAACTGTTGCCCACATCTCTGTAGGAGTCTATGGTGGGCTTCCGGCTTGGAGGACAGAGGCTGCGCATGGGCCAAGTCAAATGTCCCTTTGCTGGGAAGACCTGGTGCCCAGCTGCTCTGCCTTGAGTTTCTTCTGTCTGGGGAATGCTGAACGTTTCCTGGGTTGACTCTGCCCACTCTTGAAAGGCCTTCCTGTGGGAGAAAGACAATGTAATTAGGTTAATTAGAGTGTCCCAAGGACATAACTTTCTGGGGTGAAGGGCTGAGGGGTGGACTTGTTAGGAATCTGGAACCAGCTGGAAAATCAGTTTANCTGGAAGGAAGATCTTTGGAGTCAAATGTTGGGCATCTGAACCTCCTGCCCTTCCTTTTCTCTGGGGCACATGGAACTTCCTCAGTCACCCTAGGAGTCACACCCCTCAGGCTGCCACAGGGTCCTACAGAACCTTCCAGATTGTCAACAGCTAAGTTCCCCCATGCCACTCTTCCCCGAAGTGACTCTGTGGTCACCAGCTAGGACCTCCGTGTGGACAGCCTGCTTCCTGCTTTGTCCTTCCATGAAGCCCCACCCCAAACTGTCTATGGTTCTGTCCCCTGAAGTCTTCCTGCAAGAACATAAGCTCTGTGTGGGAGGGGCTGCTGATCTCCCATGGCAGGAACACCTGACACTAAGAGGCCCCTCTGATGGAGTTGCTGGTCTAGTGCACCTGAGCATCTACAGAAGTAGCATGTGACACCTGTAAGCCTGGGTACCAGGGCTTCACAGCAGAACATAGGTCCCCTTGAATCTGTTTACTGATAGCAGAGGGTTTATCTCATGGAGGATGAAAGGGAAGCAGGGAGAGACAGATCCAGTGGGCTGCAAACAGGGGCTTCCTACTGGAGCCCCATCTAGGCCCCACCCAGGTCTGCCAGGCTCAGAAATAGCTTCACTGACTAGACCATGGGAGACTGAGAGAAAAGGGTTCTGTCTCTAGCCCAGAGCATGCACAATGTACGACCAGACTGGCATGGAAGGGGGGATGTCCCCTTCAAGACAAGACCCCACCCTTTGGAAGGGTACTACCTTGGGAAGAGTCACCAGAAACGATACCCTTAGCCTGGTCTGTGGACTTGGGACCAGAAATCCAGAGCATGCAGCCTTCTTGAGCCCTCTGTACTGGGTCACTGGAGATGGTTCTGAGAGGCAGAGAGTGCTCTGTGCTGGCCTGGGGAGGGAGTGGTCACCAAGAACCCACCCCAGCCCTCTACCCTCCCACTGGGCCAGCAGGAACCAGCTCTTCCAAACTAGGGAGGGAGAGGGGACCTTGCAAGGGCTGGCAGCACAGCCCTTCATGAATATGCATGAGGGAGGTGCCCCTCTGGGGGCCATTCCCACCCGCCAAGGCACTTATCTTTGGTGGTGAATAGGGTGCTATTGTGGGCAGGGCTTCAGAATTTTAATGACTTGCAAAATATAGTTAATTATGTAAAAAGACATCTTCTGCACTTTTTCATGTAAATGAGACAAATTAATTGGCGCTCAGTAGTTTTGAGAGCCGCCTGGTCTCAGGGGGGGAGGGGGAAGTCCTTGATGGTTCTGAAGTAGGTGCTTGCTGAAAGCAAGGTGAAAAGCAGACACAGAGAAGGGCAATTTCTGATCCATTTAATTAATCCCATCACTAAACCCGCTTAGGGTTTGTAACTCAAACCGTGAGAAAGCGCAGCCTGCGTGTTCTCGCCACTGTCAGTCAATGGGTATAGCCCAGGAACCCTGGGGGCTGCTGGGAAAGGCTGGGGGGCAGGGCCCTGAGGCAACCAGCTTCACCAGCCCCTGGTCCTTAGCCAAGTTCCCAACAGTGGCTCTGAAGATGACACTGAGGGTATGGGGGCAGTATTGGCTTCAGGTGAGACAGAACATTTTAGTGGTGAAATCTGCCACCGTCAAGGTCTTGNAAGGACATTTCTCCACACATGTACAAGTGGCCAGCAGGCACAGGGAGAGGCAGGGCACCACTGTTAATCACTGAGAAATGCGAGTTCAACCATGGAAAGATGCCACCTCCTGCCCGCCACAATGGCTATAATCAAAACCACAGAACACAAGTGTCCATGAGGATTGGGGTGAGCCTCGGTGTGCTGCTGTTGGGGATGTAAAGTAGTGACCCCACCGCAGAAAGCAGTTTGGCGTTTTCAGGAAAGGTTACACATAGTTACCCTATGCCCTAGCAACTCTCCTTGGGCATGCAGACCCGGGAAGCAGGAGCTCAGAGATGTCTGCACACAGTGCTCAGGCAGCATTGCTCACAAGCGGCAAACAGCCCACGTGTCCACCAGAGGATGAGCGGGTAAGTACTATAAGCACAGGGGTAAGTACTAAGCACGGGGTCCATCCACACAGTGGGACATTATCTAGCTATGCAAAGGAAGAAAATTCTAACACAGGAGAATCTCAGGGACACGGTAAAAAAGTGAGTCACGGGAAGGACAAACACTTCTCTAAGGTCCCTAGTAGAGGCAGAAAGTGGAAGGGTGGCTGTTGGGGAACACAGTTTTGGTTGCAGATGAGTGTACTTGGTGTTACAGTATTGTCCAGTAGAAGTGTTCTCTTTGAACCTGCTCCTTTACCAGCATTATCTGCTGCCCTTGCCTAGGCTTGTGCCTGGCGATACAGAGACCCTCCAGCCTCCATGTCCTGTCTGGAGGGTAGCTGCTCTCAGCAGAGCAGCCAGAGTATCAAGGGACACACTGACACCCTGGGCCCTCACCCTCCTTCTGCTCTGGCAGCAGCAGCCACCACGGGGTTACTTTACACGTTCCCAGATCCTAATCAAATCGCACCTGCCCCACGTGGCTCATCTTTCCGAAGCCCCTTGGCCCAAGCTGCCTGGAGGCCTCTGCTCTGCACGGGAAACACCACGGGAGAGCTGGCAACAATGGGCTTCTATCTCAGGAGAAACCCGAGCCAGTGTTCTCACGGCCAGGCTGCACAGCCACGGGTGGAATCTGACCTACACTTGCTGCTGTAGTCTTAATGGCTTTGAAAAAGAAGAATGGAGTCAGGGTCTCAGGGTAGGCAGCAGGCAATGCTGCGGATAAACCCTTGGACATGGTCACTCTGCTTCCTCCTGGGTCACACCGCCCCGCAGCCCTGGGATTCCAGTCAGAACCTTGGAGACAGCACATGCTCCCAAGCAGCAGGCAGCCTTGTGGCCACCCAGATGTGCTGCCAGAGCCCTGTAGAGAGTCACAGCTGGCTGCAAAAGCATCCAAGCTGGAGGCTTGCAAAATCGACTTAACTTCTTAATTTCTACCATGGACACCCACCTGAGTTGGGGTGCTACTCGGTGTCACTGGCTGTCTGGGGGATAGCTGGGGCCTAAGTCATCTGTGATAGGACTGAGCCTGCAATTNCTTCCTAAGGACATCCAGGCTAGACATACTGAGGATGGCATGGCCCCAGGGTGTCAGGTGCACACATCAAGCTGCCAGAACACAGTTGGCTAGGGCCTCTGTCGACCTAGTGGAAGCTTGGGCTGTCGGGCCTCTGCCTGGGCCACTCCTCCCTCTGAGGCAGAGCAGAAACGGCTCCTCCAGGCCAGCCAGGGTAGCACTGCCCTTCTCTTTGTGCTTATCCTTTCTCTCCACACCCTCCATGCTGCCTCTGTAAACCAAAGGGCAGGGTAACCTGGACAGGAGTCACCCTCTCATACCACACCGTCACCAGCACCACAGCTCCATGGCTGGGCAGAGGCTGCTTGGTGAAGACTGGGCCTGGCAGGCTAGATGGCTGTGATTGTCCTACTTTCCTTCTGCCTGTGACCGCTGCCACTGAGTGTGACGTCACCAGATCCAGATGTCACAGAGTCATTCTAATAAAGAACACTTACACACGTGCAAGGCACTAGAAGAAAAGGCAACTTCAGGAGCCCACGGAGTCCACGAGAACTACCTGCAATGGCTGATTCCTCCTGAGCTGTCCTCAGGCCTCATGTTAGTATCTTCAGATACAGCTGGGAACCAGGCAGGACTAAACACCAGGCACTGGCACACACAGTCTCCACCACAAACTAGCGACCTCCATGTTGGTCAAATGACAGCCTATGGTAGTGGGGTTAAAAGCCAAGAAATGGCAAAAGCAGTGCCCTGGAGCCCCTGCCCAATCCTGGTGCCCAGTGATGCCTGCTGCCACCACCACCCTGCCTAGAGGTCTGTGGGTCCCCTGTGGAATGCCTTGTCCTGAAGGCTGGTTTTAAAAACACTCCCTCCTCAAGCCAATTTCATGGCTGAGGGGTGAGGTCCCAGCACTGACCTGGGACCTTCTGAGGTCTGGGCCTATTTGTCTCAGTGCCCTTAGGGTGTGGTCAGGGCTCAGCCCGTGGGGGACACCCGGAAAATGAGAAAGGGAAGGGAGAGAGAGAGGGAAAAAAAGGATAAAGAGGGAACAATAGGACACAGTCCTGGGTACCAGACTTAAGTGGGTAGGGTCAGCGGTCCAGGCTGCACACTGGTTGAGGACTCAGAAAACATGGACATACACAGTAGCACTACAGAGCCATCTGCCCTTCCAGGCACCGTTAACAATGAAGGGGTGTTTGGGAACATGGATGTATGTTTACACGTGTATGCATGTAAAACCAACCTTAGTTTAACAAAATTGTGTTGGCCTTCTATGTGATGATGTTTGGAGTCCTACATATGTCAGGATAGACCTAATTCATTCACTTTCCCCACCCAGTGTCCACGGCATGACAGATGGATTGAAGTTTGTCTCTGTGTGTACTGACAGAGCTGACTGTCATGGATCTACTTGTTTTGAACAGTCATCCTTTGCTGTCAACCCTAGAGGTTGGGATTTTATGACTAGCTGTGTCTGTGTACCATGGGCAAGCAGCATACATTGGATAAATACTCAGAACCTGCAGACCCACAGGCTGATACATGACTAACTTGGACAGATGTCATCCTGCTGTCTCTGAGCTGCTCAGCATGGGATTCTGTGAGCACCTGCCCACTCTTTCTGATTCTGTCAGCTCAGACATGGGGAATTGCAGCTCCCAATGATCTCGCTAGTGTTTTTCTGGTCCTCACTAGGCTGAGTGTCTTTCTGGATCTGGTCCTCTCGAATTATCAGTGTGGTGAGGTGAGTGATGTAATACAGGTGGGAGTCAGGCTATGTGCAATGGTGGCCCTGTGACTAAGTGACAGCCATGGATGAAGGAAGTCTGTCTTTGCTCCAGGGCTGAGGCAGCGCTGTGGGACATGGATGCTCTCTTGACCACAGAGATAAGGGAGGGAAAGGGGTGAGCTGCTCTGGATCGCTGGAGATTGTCAAGATGCTCCTGAGTCCAGAACCTTCTACAGCACAAGGCTTTTAGAGCCCTGTACGTGCCACTGGCCTCTGCACCTGTCCTTCGCCCCCTTTCCTTCTGTGCTGTTTTGCCTTCTCCGTGGTGACGGGAGGGAGGCAACGCATTCTGGATGTGGCTGATCTTTTGTGTTTAATCTGTCATGNATGTTTCCTCGCCCACTGACACTTGTCTTTCCACTTGAAATACTCACTGAAGATATTTTTCAGCCCCCGAAAGTCATTAATATTCATGAGCAATAAATGTCTGTCAATATTTCCCTTAGAGCGTCTGGGCTTAGGGCCCGAAGCTGCAGGACATCTTTCCAAGGTTACAGAGTGTCCTGTGTGGGAGTCACCATGCTCCAAGAGCCCCATTCTCATGGAAGGTTCTGGGGTCAGTGGTGGTTTGGCAAACTCTGGTCATCCAGGGAGTACTCAGCCCATCCCTCTGCTTTTCTTTGTGGTCAGGAGGGTCCCAGTTTCTCTGTGTCCCTTAGTGCTGCCTCAGTTCTGCCACAAAGATGGACTTGAGTTCCGTTCATTCATTCTGTGCTCCTGGGTCATGATGGTATCAGCATTCAGCTCCAAGGGGTCACTCAGTACGTAGCCCAATCCCCACCTGTAGTCCTTATGTAGTGAAACTAGGTTCTATCCATTCAGTCACTTCAGTGCAGGCAAGCCACTGTTGGTGTACGCTAGGCTCTAAGCCCAAGGATGGGAGTGACTGGGCACATGAAGACGTCTTTGGGGTCTTTGGGGCTCTTGGACCCGTCTGAAACTGGAGCAGCAGAGGATGTGATGGGGTGATCATTTGAAAGAGCCTGGGCAGGGAATGTCTTTCTCTCTGGTTCTGGATGGGAGTTGTTCTTCCTCTTTCTGGGTACTTGGTGAGGAAGATGGGCAGGCCAAATCTCAGCCTTTAGCCTGGGCTGCCCCCACAACTATAAAANCTCTACAGGAGAGGGTCTTGTTGCTCCTGTGGTACCAATAGACAGCAGTCCACAGAGCTCATGGGACCTAGAATGTTGGCTAGGGAACCATAGTTGGGTCACTCCAGGACACCAGCTCTGGGATACTGAGGTATCCCAGAGGCAGGACCCAAGCGAGGCCTTTGTCTCATATCCTCTGTCCAGGTTGCAAGGGCCTGGAGGGTGTGAGAACAGGGTNGGGGCACAGAGCAGAGCTGGGGTGCAAGGCCCACCCAAAGCCCTGGTCTCCAAATGTGAGACTATTCAGCTACTCAGGGCCACCTCTCCCAGTGTTCTAGGGTCTGCAAGAGCAGTTGGGGTAGTCGAAATGGGCAGAGCTGTAGGCAGCAGATACCAAGTGGAAGGCTTTGGACTATGGCCACTGTATTACTTCACCTCAGGTTCAAGACTCCTCCATGACCTGAGAATAGCCCCTCATCAGCTCAGGGACAATTCCCTCGAAGTCCTCCCTGAGCTCATCTTCATGACGGTCCCCTACTGTCAGTGTAGGCAGGTGCACCTATTTCCACCTGAGACCTTGAGGGAGGACCCTCTTACTCCACAGCAGTACACCAACCTTGGGAGCAGCTGCTCACATGGCCTGCCCCTGGACTGGCCCTCAGACCTGCTGCTCAGGATGCTTGCCACCAAACCACTTACAGAATGAAAATGAACTGAACTGGAAGAGAAACGGGGCTGGGAAGCCATAGCTGAAATGGTCCATCACTTAATTAAGAAGTTAGCTAAATTATGCAGGTTTACTCATCTCAAAGAATCCTATTATGTTCTTCATAAGGGAGCCACAGAGGGGAAGGGCAGACACACTGTCGGATTCTAGATTTCTAACGGAATTGCTGACCTGTTTTTGCCAACTTAGGCTCAATTTAAATGTCTAGTTGAGTAGACAGAAGTCCATAGGATTCTTGGATTCTGTGGCTGGTTGGTTCTTTAAAAAACAAAGATGTGGTCAGCTGGCTCAGTAGCTATAGGCTGGAGCTTGTATATTGACTCAAGCTAGAGCCTTCATGGTTCCTCTGCTGCTGTGGCCCACCCAGACCTATGGACCCGTCAACCAGTAAAAGTGTGGGCCATGTGTCACAGCCTCCTCGGGTAGGTTTGTAGCTTGTCCCTGGCCTGGGTTAGGGCAGCCAAGCAGGTTCTGAATACACCAATGAACAGAGTGTCCCTTGGGGGGTGACAAATGCCAGATGAAGACAGAGGGGGTGGTGCTGGGATGGGGCCGGGACTGTCTGGGAGCTCAGGGTTGTTTGAGGTGCTAGAATATCACATGGGGCGGGGGAGGGTGACTGGCACAGCCTGAGGGCATGTCTTCTCTTTGACTTGGCGTCCCCAAGCAGCAGATGCAGGCTGTTCCAGGATTCTGGCTCTTGACTTGCCTGGAGATGCCAGCTATGCTCAAACCCTAGGCGAGACAAGCCTGGCCCATGGAGGGGCAGTCAGCAGCAAGCTTTTCCTCAACTTCCCACGTGACCCCAAAGTTTCACCTGGGCTGAGTAGCACTGTCCTAAGGTATGCTGAGCCAGTGGGGTGCTCAGGACCCAGGGTGACAGGCTGGCTGATGGGAGCAGTGATCCACTGAATGCTCTGTGCAACCCCGTGTCAATCTTCAAAGGCCTTGAGCTAGGAAGGCCCATCTGAACCAATGTGTCATGGTCACTGTTTCCTGTAGCAGAGTGTCCTAGGGTGCTGGTATTCTGCAGGTAGGTACCATATGTCTGTGTGAGCACCGGCTGTGCAGAGACACCTTGATGTCCTTGTCACAGACTGTTACTGGGCCATTCAATGGGCTTCCTACCAGACTGAGCTTTAGAACACAATGAGGTCTTTNTGTCCATTGTTCCAATTCTCTGGTTTTGAGCATGTCTCAAAGCTCAAGGGGCATGGACCCCAAATCTGTTCAAGGACAACTAGCCAGAACGTTCCCCATTGTGAACCTGAAGTACTTTTGCTTGGATTAGAACTTCCCTTCCAATGGCATGTCACAGCAGGTTTCCCACCACTGTACNGCAGCCAAGCCCAAATCATATTTCACTGGTTTTCAATAATGGTGTTGTCATCTTGCCAATTCACTCCCGTAATTGGGCCAGCAGGAAGCCTGCAGAGAAGGCTCCTCCATGCTTGCCTGGAGGCACAGGGGATCTGTGAAAGGCAGGGCTGTAGCCAGGCATGCTGCAGGTCNCATCTATTCCATAGCACAGGGGCAGTGGTCATACAAGCTGGGAGCCACGCATTTCAGTCTAACGGACACAGACCCAGGGTAGGTCTTTGCTACTGATGTTGCCAGCATTTCGTGTGTTCAGGAGCTTAAGTCAAGCTATTTAGCTATTTCCTTCCTCCCTCCGCCAGGAGACAGGCACTGACCAGAGCATAAGGAAGTGGTTCTCGGCATTTGTCCCTCTGCTGAGCTTGCTAGGGANGATGTTAATCTAGGCCAGAGACAAATGCTACAGTTACAAGGAAAACCACAATGCTGATGGATTTCCAATTTCAGAANTGAGAATTTGAGCCTTTCCTTCTCAAGTTCAGCACTCCTTTGCTGAGTGTCTCACATACAGAGGAGACACACTGAATGCCTTCAGGTCTTGTGACAGCCATGGAAGGAAACCCTCCAGGTGTCCTGCGNCCAGGCCGAGTCACAGACATTTCCAGTTTCCCGGAGGCTTCCCTCACACTCCTCAGGAAGGTTCTCCCATCCCAGCATCCATCACAAAGCCAGTCTTGCCTATTAACACATTTTACAAATGGAATAGTGTGGCGAACCATTTCATTTAGTGTGAGACTTCCCTGAATAGCAGGGTGTTGGTGGGATCCATCTTCNTGTGGTTTGAATGTGGAATGTCTCCACAGGCTCACATTTTCAACACTTGATCTCCATCCTATGAGGCTATTTGGAAGTCCAGGAAGTCTTTAGGATGCGGGGCCTGGCTGGCAGAAACAGGTATGTGGGGGGCAGGCCACTTCTGGTTCTGGCTTATTTTCTCTGCTTTCTGATCAATGACCAAGCTCACCAAATGCTCCTTCTGCCACGGAGCCAATCCTCCATGCTTTTCTTGTTGCTACCACAGACTGAGCCTTCTGAGCCACGGGAGGCTATGAGCAGGTGGCTTTGTCAACGTGTCCTTGTTCCCTTTTCTGTTGCTGTGATAAAATACCCTGACCAAAGCAACGTAGAGGAGAAAGAGTTTTTTGTTTTATTTTCCCCAAAATTCCTTTTAGCAGCTCATCATTGTAGTTCATCATTGCTGTCAATCATTGCAGTCCATCATTGCAGTCCAGCATTACAGTCCAGCATTGCAGTCCAGCATTGCAGTCCAGCATTACAGTCCATCATTTCAGCCCATCATTGCAGTCCAGCATTGCAGCCCACCATTGCAGTCCATTGTTGCAATCCATCATTGCTGTCAATCATCTCAGTCCATCTTTGCAGTCCATTGTTGCAGTGCATCATTGCAGTCAATCATTGCAGCCCATCATTGCAGCCCATCATTGCAGTCTATCATTGCTGTCAATCATTGCAGCCCATCATTGCAGCCCATCATTGCAGTCTATCATTGCTGTCAATCATTGCAGTCTATCGTTGCTGGGAAGTCAAGGCTACAGGGACTTGAAGCAGCTAGTACATTGGCCGTCAAGAGCAGAGAGCAACAAATGAACTCACTTATGTTAGTGCTCAGCTTACCCTCTCCATTTCAATTAGTCTAAAGTCAGCTCATGAAATGGTGCCACCCGCATTCAGGGTAGGTAGACTTCCCAGCTCAATCTAACTAGGACAATCTCTTAAAAACATGTCTACAGGCTACTCCAATCCAGACAATTCCTCAATGAGATTCCTTTCCAAAGTGATTCTCGATTGTGTCCAGTTGACAGTTAAAACTATCATACCTTTACTTTACCAGACTTGAGAGACAAGGGCAGGCAGATTGCTATGAAGGTGAGGCCAGCCTAGTTTACATAGTGAATTCCCAGCGCTACATAGTGAAATCCTGTCTCAAAAAATAACAAATATATAAATAAAAAAAAACCCTAACCATCACACCATGAGAGCCATGAGATGCCATGAGGGCCTTTGCAGGTCTGGGCACAGGGACTGCTGTGGCAGCAGAGAGCACCAGGAAAGACATACATTGGATTCTCCTGAAACTTATCTTGAAACCTGCTAGCCACTCCTCTCACCATGCCTCACTTTCCCCACCAGCCTAGGCTTGACCCTCTGCCTCAGCTATCTCTCAGATCACTGTTGATAGAATTTGATAATCCTAGGTGAATGGTGGTCCTGCTACCTGGGACTAACCCACAGATTTATACCTTTTCCTGGCTACACAGCATGGAGGGAGCCTATAACTTCTCCATTTCTTTGTATTCTGGGATGTAATATATATTTGACAACAGTCTACATTGGTAACTGGAGGCCAAGCCTTTAGGGAATGGGTAACTTCACTGAGGCCAACATCCCAGATCTCTTAAGGCACTGGCTGTGTGCCCTGAAACCAGTTATTTGGCCCCTCTGAAGCAACTGCTTCATCAATGAAATACAGGTGACAGTTATATCACCCTTGATGAGGCTCTACCCGGGAAACTCAGCCTTCATACCTGTGACAGGTAAAATGAACCTCATTCTGCACCCGATTTTTGAGGGAACCATTTCTTTAGACTTGTGTTTGTACCAGGCTGTAATCCATATCTATTAAGACAGTGTTTTTTTCGCCAGGTGGTGGTGGTGCACGCCTTTAATCCTAGCACGTGGGAGGCAGAGGCAGGCGGATCTCTGTGAGTTTGAGGCCAGCCTGGGCTACTGAGTGAGTTCCAGGAAAGGCGCCGCCAAAGCTGTACAGAGAAACCCTGTCTCCAAAAACAAAAACAAAAACAAAAACAAAAACAAAAACAAAAACCCAACAACAACAACAAAAAAAAACCAGTGGTTTTTCAAGCTGTGCCTTTCCTGGAGAGACTCCATTTTAGAAGCAGTACTTGACTCAATTTTAAGTGCAAACACAAAGGCAGAATGACTCTGCATCACGGGAGACCCTTGAAAACACCATCTATCCCACACCAGCCGTGAGGGACACATCGACAACTTATTTCCAAAGTAGAAAAGGTGCCACCTAGAAATTTGTTAAGGATATCAAAGTAAATTGGGATCACAGGAACATAGACATAATAAAATCAAATCAGGATGACCAGGCCTGAGAAATATTGAACACACCAGGCTGAGGAAAGGATGCAGCGTTACTTAGATCTCAAAAAGGGAAGACTACTTTGTGATGTTGATGGCCCACAGACCTTCTTCCATCTGGTTACCTGGTGTGTGAGTCAAGGAAACACAGAGGACTTGTGGCTATCCCAGGGCTTCAGCTCAGCCTATTCTCTGCTGTTGACATGGCTTGCTAAAGTTGCTATCTGTCTGTCTGTCTGCATATTCATTTGTTTGTCCTTCTTGACCTCTCATCTGTTCTTCCACACATTTGTTTGTTGGAGACAGTCCCATGTTTTGCCTCTATGGCCTCTGTGGTCCCAAGACATTTGTAAATTTGAATGAGGGATTCCTTGGTTCAGAGNCCTGGTGGTGCGGGGTTGAGGGTAGCTAGCTGTCTGCTCAGAAGCATCTGATGTGGCTCTTTGGGATGAAGCAGGATTAGGTCCAGGGATGGAGTCTGTAGGTGTTTCTATGAGGAGGTGCTCAGGATCCTGCCAGGCTATTGTACAGGTGGGAAAATGCCCAGATGCTGGGTTATATCCAGGTGTGTTGTGTATGCCCAAAGGTATGCGAGGGCACTTTGAAGTGTTTCAGGCATGGGTTGTGCACAAGGCATAGCCAGGGAAAGTCCAGGCCCTTTGAGCTGGTATCACTAGGCACAGCAGCCCTTCTTCAGGGTCACCAAGTCCCAATGCCTGGCTGTCCTATGGAGTTGTAGTCATGGTGACTGTTCAAGGACATGTCTTCAATCCTCAAGCTCATCTAGCAGTTCCAGTCCTTGTCAACATCATAGTTACTCAGTTTTTCCTGGTTTGATTTTGTCTCTGTAATCTGTATGGGGCCTAGATTTGTCTGCNTGTAACAGAGAGATGAGCATTGTCCTGTACAAGGAAGAGTATGCTTATCTTCTGTCTATTAAATAAGACAAAATTTAAGTGTTATAAATATATAATATGTAAGATCTAACAATAAATTGTTATTATGCTATTTAAATATACTTAAATATACAAATGCACATAAGACAGAAACTAATGTGGACTGAGGCTGCCTGTGACTCAAAGACCTCACCCTTTCTATCTTATTGCTTGTGTCCATCAGACTTTTCTTTGTCATTGTGGTAGTTTGAATGTAATTGGCCCCCATAATTTCATAGGGGGTGGCACTATTAGGAGGTGTGGCTTTGTTGGAGTGGGTATGGCCTTGTTGGAGGAAGTGTGTCACTGTGGGGGCAGGCTTTGAGGTTTCCTATGCTTGGAATACTGCCCAGTGTCTCAGTCAACTTCCTGTTGCCTNCACAAGATGTAGGACTCTCTGCTACTTCTCCAGCACCACGTCTGCCTGCACACCACCACGGTCCCTGCTGTGATGATAATGGACTGAACCTCTGAACTATAAGTGAGCCACCCTAATTAAATGTTTTCATTTATAAGAGTTGCTGGAGTCATGGTNTCTCTTCACAGCAATAGAAACCCTAAGTAAGACAGTCACTATGACAAAGTGTTTGAAACAATATCAGGAAGGAAGACGTGTTTTGGATCCTTGGCTCCTGGTTTTGTTCAGTCTGGGCAGAACATCTCACCTCATGGCAGAAGAGAAGAGGGAGCAGGTACAACCTTCAAAATCCTGCCTGCTGTCTCCTACTTCCTCTAGCCAAGCCCCACCTCCTACATTTTCAACCACCTCCTCAGCTAGTGCTACCAGCTGGGGACCAAACATTCAGCACACGAGCCTGTGGGAAACTATATAAACTATAGTTTCATATTGAAACTATAACATTCTGCCTCTGGCTCTGAAGGTCATGGNCATCTCATAAGGTAAAATGCACTTAGTCTATCTCCAAGAGTCTCCTAGGTCTTAAAAATACTAACAAATACGAATTTCTTCTAAGACTCAAAGAATACTTCTGTCTGTGAGCTCTTTACAAGCAAAACATGGTGCAAAATCCCCAGAATGAGTTCAGAGAGTAAACATTCCAAAATCAGAGGTGGACTGAGGCACGAAAACCAGTGCTGTAATGATGTAGGTCTGAAACCCAGAAGGAGAAACACAGATCTGGATCTGAGCCATTCCCTGTCATGTCAGCTCCCAAGAGTCACTGTTGCCTCGTGGCTACAGCCCTGCCAATTACANCCTACNTGGACTCTCTTTCGGCTGGNTCTGCTCATGGTCTTTCTCCTTCCTTGATATTTTACATTCCTGGAACCTCCGGGGTCCCAATGGGGTCTCTACTGAGTCTTCGGGCTGCACACGTCATCTTCTCTGTGGATGCTGCAGGCCTTCAGATCCTGCACAGATCACTCGGCTTCTCAGGCCTTCTTTTGAAGTCTGCGCGGATGCCTCTGTGACCTCACAGCTTTCGAATTCTGCATGTCTGCAAAATCAGCGTCATGTGGATGATACCAAGGTCTGCTGACAGCTTGAGTGGGGTTGGGGAGCACTGTCTGAGTGGGGTTGGGGAGCACTGTCTGAGTGGGGTTGGGGAGCACTGTCTGAGTGGGGTTGGGGAGCACTGTCCACAACCTCAGTGGCTTCTGAGTACCTAGATGGCTGAAGGCAGGAAAGTATTTCTCTAGGTGGCCCTGTGTGAGCAGGTACCCTGAAGCTCTCTNCTCAATGTCTTTCCAATCAGCTAAAACGTTTATACCCTTGAACCTGAGCTGGGTGGAGTCTAGCCAATCCCTGAGATGGTCAGGACATCTTTCCTATTGTCCTAATGCAGAAATACTTGGCTTATTTTAAGGTACAAATCGCTTTCACTGCATCATCTTCCTTGACCTCGATTTTAAATGTACTTATTTTCTGGCCAAAATGGATGATCTTCAAATCTTTTCGTTCTTTAAAGANATTTATTGTTTTTTTTTAAATTATGTGTGTGCATGCGTATGGGTACATGTATTCAAGTGCGGGTACTCACGGAAGCCAGAAAAGGGCTTGCGTCCCCTGGAGCTGGATTTTTGCGAGTTAGGTGAGCTATCTGCTGTGGGTGCTGGGAACCAAACTCAAGTCCTCTAGGAGAGCAGTGCATGTTCTTAACTACCAAGTCATCACTTCAGCCTCCTCTTTCTAGTCTTCTCTTTCCTCTCAGTTCTTTCTATTAAANTGACTAAAAGCAGCCCCCAAAGCCTACCACAATGGCTCATGCCTGCAATCCCAGCCCTCTGGGAGGCTGAGGAAGGAGGACTGCCAGGAAGGAGTTCAAGGCTAATCTAGACTACACATCAAAGCCCATCTCAAGCCTTCTACCTGTAAAAGTCTATTATCTCTCCCAGCTGTGTCTCAGTGCACNGGCAAGATGGAGACAAGTTTCCTTCTAGATAAAACATATACAACAGAGTCCCTGTTTTCACCTGAGACCCGAGCACAGCCTTCACTGTGCACATTTGTCTTGGCTTTCTGATCTTCCGAGCTCCAACAGAATCACCCACAGGCATCGTGACAGCATCCTAAGCATTCTCCAGCCTGCTTCTCCAAATGTTTCCACATTCCTCCCACAAGCCAGTTCCAAAGGCTTAAGAACCACATGGTCAGGTTTAATCACGGGAACAAACCACTTCTCTGGCACAGTTTCTGCATTAGAATCTTCATTGCTATGGAAAATATCTGAGAGAAATAAGGGAAGAAAGATCCATTCTGGTTCAGGGTTTCAGAGGGTTCCATCTGTTACGATGGGAAGAGTAAAGGGCAATACCTTGTGTGATGGTGGCCNGGACNANGGAGGAATTGAGGACCAGGTATTGTCTTCCAAAGCATACCTCAGTGACCCACTCCTCCAGCTAGGCTCTATCTTCTAAAGTTTCCAGCACCTTCTGAAACAATACCACCAGTTGGGACCAAGCATTCAACATATGAGCCTGCAGGACACNTTTCATATTCAAACATCACACTCTTCCTCTTCATTTAGACGTGACATTTACCCTCGTTGTTACCATGTGGTTGCTACACCTCCAGGAATCATCCNTTCTTTCCAGGAAGGAAGAAATATGAAGAGCAAAGAGAGTGAGCCATTCCTTGTCAGGAAAATAAAAGATGTCCCTGGAGGTCTCCCACAGAGGGTCTCTGCTCAGGTTGCAACTTCAGGAGGTTATGCAGTGAGCACCCCAAACTAGAAGGTGTGAGGAATGGAGGAGAGAGTGAGAGGGGACAGTGAGCTCACAGGGTGCTTTGAGCTTTCCTAGGGTGAGTTACCATGACAGACAGACACTTTCACATCCCCAGGACATTGTGACTTATTCAGAGTACATAATCATGATCCTTATGTTTATTGAGACACAGCTATTTAATGCCTTACTTGGCACTGAAGTTTGATTTAGGNTTTTTGTCTTTATGAAGGAATTTGTCTTTGCTTTTGTTTTTGTGTTCTGCCTGGTTACTAATGNTGCAAATGAATATGATGGAACAATAGACTGAATTATGACTTGCTGAGGATGCTGATCGGGGTGCTAAAAAATCTCTTAAAAAGATTATGGGTCCTTATCACAGACCCTGGTGTGAGGGATGGGCATGGGGCTTTGTCACAGAGAGACCCTGTNAAGGATGTACCCAGGGCTCTGCCTTATGCACAGATCCCAGTGTGGGTGATTAGGGAGTCTTGGACTATACACACTTCCCTCCTCAAGAGTCTGCATCTCTGCNTGGTTGTCCTCAGCATGTGGCCTGTCAGGCAAGGTCACTGTAAGAGAGCTAGTTCCTGCTGAAGCCTACTAGTCTTCCTCCTCTATATCCCTTCTGTGGCCACTTCTATACCCCATCCAAGGCTAGCCATGAGCCCTTGCACACAACAGTAGTATCTGACCCTTGAGAGGCACTGCACAAGAACATTGCTATGATCTAGCTCATGACTTGGAGTCACCAGAGTTGAGTGGCCCCACCTTGTCTATCGCTAGGATTCTGAGGGCACAGAGATTTGCAATGGACTGGGCTGCACAAGAGCCTGTCATGGCACAGTGTCTACCAGGAATGCTCTATCATAAGTCAAAAACCCACAAGTCAAAAGCAGTTCCCTCCTCCTGATGATAGGACTCCCTGACCTGCTGGTCTCGTGGCTGGAGAAGCCTGAAGTGACACAGTGTGAAGGGATTCCCCAAAGTCCACTGACCCCAAAGTCCAGGAAGGAGCCATCATTAGTCTGTGTGGAGAGGAACATGGGCTTCACTAA
>LZPO01017287.1:139261-170094 GCA_001675575.1 Neotoma lepida | reverse complement strand
GACAACTGGCAGCAATCCAGACTCCTGAGGAGGAAAGTGTGCATAGTTCAAGGCCTGTTCTCTCACACCAGGATCTGTGCATAGACACAAAGTACTGTCCATGCTTCTCAGTGTCTGTGTGTGATAGAGCCCTGTGTCCATCCCTCACAGGATCTGTGTGTGTCAGTCCAGTGTCTATCCCACACACCATTGTCTGTGTATGACAGAGCCCTGTGCCCATTCCTCATACTGTGTGTGTGGTAGAACCTCATGTCCACCCCTCACACCAGAGTTTGTATATCAGAAAGACACATAAACTGTTTTTAGTTGATTATTTTTTGTGCATTCTTTGGTGNTTACCAACAGTTCTCTAATTGGACTTAAGACTCTCTCAACTAGAGAGAAATCATGCCTGATACTGGAAACCTAACTACTTGATGCTAGTGAAACCATGGTTATTGGAGGAGAATCTTTAACTGCTAAATCANTAAATCAGCATAATTCCCAACTATACTCTATAAACATCATACTCACAGATAAGTGTAGTCCTCACCTCTCATCAAAGAAACTTCTCTTTGCAAGAGACAGAGACTACTACAGAAAACTANACCCAATCAAAATGCATAATGATGGATCCCAGTCTCAATGGATATGTCTACAAAACACTCCCACACCTAAGGGTCAGAGGGAGTGGAAAGATTGTAGTAGCCAGGGGATCAGGGAGTTTGCTGTGGGATTGTATCTCCTAAGAGTGTCAGAAGTTACACCCATAAAATCTCACCAACATGACTGCAAAAACATGAGCATGATGATGACATCATTGGGCATGCCAAAGTGGAAGGTAAAAGCCCATGAGACCTCAACCCTACACAAAGAACTATAGGCAACTGAGGAAAGCTGATAGTGGGAGAGGTGGTCTTCCCAAGGCAAAAGCACACCAACTGGCTGTCCCGTGTCAATTGGTCAGCCCTGAAAACATATTTACAAGTAATATATATGGAATGAACAGATAATATTTACAAATATATATTATATATGTGTGTGTGTGTGTGTGTGTGTGCATACAATAACAATTAATGAAAACAGAGGCCCTGAATTTGAAGGAGAGTAGGGAGGGGTACATGGGAGTATAGTGATATTTGCTCTGCCCATGACCTTGGGCTATACAGCCNAAAGGAGGTGATGCTTCCTGCCATTGTATGTGACCTCTTATAAGGAGTTGGAGAAGGGTCATATGCCCCTTCTCCCTGCTCCTGCCTGTGAGGTGGATTCACTCCCAGTCAGATCAGAGGACAACTTCAGCTGTCTACTCTGTTCTGTATTCATGAGTATATTTCCTCAATTTATAGCTTAATAAATTCTGTTACCCATTTAATAGATTCATGTGGATTGATTGAACCCTAAGGCACTCAGGTGGCTGCTGGTGAGTTTCTCCACCCTGCAGAGCCCAGGTAGCTCAGTCAGTAGAACATGAGACTCTTAATCTCAGGGTCATGCGTTTGTACCCCACGTTGGGCGCCACTTCCTATAGTCAATCCACATGAGTCTATTATGGGGGGATTTGGAGGGAGGAAAGGGAATAGAGAATGTTGTAATTATAATCTCAAAAATTAAAGTTAAAAATTTAGTTATTTTCAAACTCCCTGTGATGGCTAGTTTTATTTCAACCGGACACAATCTATAATCATCTGAGAGGAGAGAAACTCAGTTGAGAAAACGCCTCCATTAAACTGGGCTGTAGGGCATTTTCTTAAGTGATTGATGTGGGAGCACCCAGCCTATTGTGAGTGGAACCACTTCAGGGATGGTGGTCCTGGGTTGTATAAGAAAGCAGGCTGAGCAAGTCATCAGGAGCAAGCCAGTAGCAGCACTCCTCCATGGCCTCTGCATCAGCTCCTGCCTTGCTTGAGTTCCTGCCTTGGCTTTCCTCAATGGNTATGGAAGCCAAATAAACCCTTTCCTTCCCAAGTTGCTTTTTAAAGGTCATGGTATTTCATTNCAGTAATAGTAACCCTAACTAAGACACGCCCCCTCAGCACTCCCTAGCAAGTCATAAGTTTGTCTATGGTTCCAGCAACACTGGGAAGTAGAAACGATGGTCTCAGATAAATGGTCTCGTAGCTGGCACCGGACTCATTCTCTGATGATAAGCTTTGAACAAATACACAAAACTGGCAGTAGAGTTTAAGATATCAGTGTGCAGCCTAACACAGGCATGAAGGAAGGAGGTTAGTGCTAAGGGGTATCTTATCCCTTATCACAAAACCCATGCAGAAGGACAGGGCAGTGCACCTGGAGCATCTGAGGATGGTGGTTCACAATGGGAGAGAATCTAAGCAATTAGGGAGCTATTGAGGGTGCAGCTTGGATCTGTTTGGTTATCTTTCGTAGGGTTACATCTCTGTTCCTTCTGCACCTAATGATTCTCCTTCTACAGACTTACTGGGAGAAATGAAAGCAGGCACCCAGAAAAAGATTTCAACAAACATTTAGAACCACTTTGTGGGTAAAACCTCAGAACCAGAAAACAGCTCAAATGCTCTTGAAGAGGGAACTGGACAAATAAATAGGTGGCACCTTCACACAACAGGACACTATCCAATAGTGAAAACAAGCATGCAACACCATGGAACACCTCCAAAGTCTGGGGACAAGTGACAGAAGCCAGATGCAAACAACACTGTCCAATGATTCTATTTTAGTGAGGTACAAAAAGAGGCAAAGTCAATGGGCAGTGGTGGGCACTGGAAGAGTGTGTGAGTCAGTATCGGGGAAGCAAGTGGCTATCCTGCCAGGGGAGAGGCAGCTCAGGCTGAGATCAACTCTTGGAGACGTTGGGAGCCACAGGGCACTACAGTGCAGCCTGCCTGGCCCTGCCTGGCCCTGCCTGGCCCTGCCTGGTCCTGTCTGGCCATGGTGATATAGTCAGGCCACTGATACCTACAGCAGGCCTAGTATGTGGAGTTGTAAGCATGCAGTCCTCCAGGCTTGTCACTGGTTACAGGGAAGCACAGCTGTCCCCAGCCAGCCAGAGTCCCACAGTGGCTATTCACATATCCTGCAGGGGCCTTTAAGCTCTGCCCTTCCTNCAAGCTCTCATTTCTGTGTTAAAACTGTCTGGTCAGGTGCAGGATGAGGTACAGGGCTGCCCTGGAGAAACTGAAGTGTTCCCACCNAGGGCAAGTGTGCATCTCAAAGCATAAGAGGGACTGGGAAGGCTTGACAGAGCCCCAGTAAGCATGGGCAAGGGTGCCTGAAGCAAGGAGAATCNGTGTGGGCTTGTGGAAGCAATCAGGAATGATGTCCCACATCAGATTGGAAGCCCCGACCCTGGCTTCCTTGTTCTGGGAGGCACTGACTCAAACAGATGGGGCAATTTGCTGGCCCTGCTCTTGTCTTGAGTTGGGACTAGGGGTGGGGGCTGGGACAGTGGAGCCAGGGGCACAAAGCTCTCTCTGTGTCAGAGATAAGTCACAGCGCTGCTTCTGTTGTGTTGTCAGAGAGCAAAAATAGACCGAGTCTCTAGACGCTTTCCAGAAGGGGCCTGCTGTGGGGCCCCAGCTAGGATGCCTTCTGCCCTTAGCCTTGAGAAGAACNTGCCTGATGGCACAAGGCTTCCTTCCTTCTCCTCGTTCCCCTACCCCCTCCTCCCTTCCCTTCCCCCAGATCCTCCTTCTGGCTACCTATCCTCTTCCTTCCCCCTCCTCTTCTCCCCTTTTCCCTTCTTTCTTCTCCTTTCCCTTGCATGGTCCAGGCTTTCTCCCCANAGGCAAAAGGATAGGGAAGGGCTCTCCAGACCTACCTGTCCATCATCCCTTGGTGTCTCTGAGGGAAGGGATCTCCAATCTCCCTTCCATGGGACTTTGCTGATGGGACTCCCTGTGGTGCAGGGCCACAGAACTCAGGACACGCTCAGGACGGNGGTCTGTAATAGTGTACACTCAGTCAGGAGAAAGAATCAGGCAGACACACTGGCTTCTCGGAGGTACATGCTCTGTTCACACAGGGGCCTAGGTCAAGAGCTGGACCCAGAGGCTGCTGGTGAATGGCCTCCCAAGCCTGAGGCTCTTTTGAAGCACTTGCTGCTGTAGGCCATGGTCAGTCAACAGGCCTGACAGGCATCCCAAGGGGTTCCTGGATAATGCAGGTGAGCAGACAGCTGTAAGAAGCTTGATGTCCTAGCACGCGGCCTACTTTCTGTGTGGGGCCATTTCCAACCCATTTCCCCCAGATGGATATCTCATCTGGAGAGGGATGTCCTGCACTGTCTCACAGCATCCACTCACTAAGCACACTGGCTCCCTACTGTGTGCTGGGCAGAAGAGGGAGCAGAGGGAACTAAGATGCAGCTTCCAGACACAAGTTATATCAGAAGGTGCAGGAAGCAGATCTATGTTCAGTTACAGATGGGAGAGCTCTGGAGAGACTAGCTGTGTACCTGGAAAGAGATATGGGATGAAGTCACAGTGAAGGTCAAGAGATCTTGGTGGCATGATGGGTCATCACTTAGGAGTTCAGAGGGAGGCATTGGTNAAAGCTCCCACAGGGCTTCCTAGAGGAGGCCACACAGTTGGGAAAGAGCTGAGGTCGGGTGCTGGCCCTAGAGCAGATGTCAGGGGCATGGATGACTCAGGAGTATATGGTTCAGGCATATTCCCTTTCATTCGCCATACTCAGGACACTAGAGAAGTCTGTGATTTGACGTACTGGTGAGGGCCTACCCAGAAACTGGTTGAGACTGAGATTAGCCAGGCCAGGAGGGCATCCCCAGCCACGCCTTGATGGGAGCCAGGGTGACAGAATGAGGTAGGGAGGTGTTGGCCATGCTGCTCTGGCTTCCACTCCCCAACTTCCACTCAGGCAACTATTAAAAGCTGACAGATAGGGACTGCACTGGGACTGTCTTCCCTGGCCAAGGGTGGTCTCAGGGTGCCAACTGGAAGATCCTTGATGAGACCCAGTTGAAGGGACAAGGGGAGGGACTGGCTTCCTCCAGGGTGACACCATTCTGCTATTGTCTCTTTTTGGTCTGAAGGTGCCTAGGGCTGTTTGCTTTGACCTGGGCCAGCTCCTTGGCCTTCTGTGAATTCTTGCAGCTCCCACATGCCNGGTAAGTCCTTAGAGGGTGAGGAGGCATGGCTAGACCACCAGACAGAGAGTGGGTTCCACCCGTCAGGGTAGGGTTGAGGCTTTAATGGGCTGTGATTCAGGGGGTCACACCATCAAGGAGCCATACATGGAGGGGAAGCTCCCGTGGAAAGCTGAGTGTCTACCCACCACAGGAGGCTACAGAGCCTGAGTGTGGGGCAGGAAGAGGCCCAGGCAGAGCTGGAGCAGTGAACTTCCACTTTCACCCACAAAGGCTATGGAACTGAGCTGCGGGTAGGAACATCTGGCTCCTTCCAGGCCTGCGCATGCTCCTGCCTTCTGTCCTTACTCGCTTTGACCCCACAGCCTGTATCCTGATATATTTATGCTTCCCTTCTCTCCTGTAGTGCATTTCAGAGGTGGATGTAAAGAAAATTCTGATCTTTTAAAATAGATTTCACAAGGGGAGGGAGAGGCAGGGATGAATTCACCAGGAGATTGCTTTAAAATAGGCCACCGTGCACCTCAGGTATTTACCTTTGGTGCCAGCTCCAAGGACAGCCCTTTCTGAGAAGGCCACGTGCTATTTCTATGCCTTTGACTATCAAACCTGAGAGGAACTTGGTCTAATAATGATACTCATGGTTGGATGTGTATGTGGAGATGAGTGAGCCAGAGAGAGAGAGAGAGAAGAGTACATTGAAACTGGACAGGGAATGGTTCCTAAATTACCCTCAGAAGACGGTCAGTTATCATGAGTGAGCAGGCACAGTGTGAGCTACCTGAAGCTGACCAGGGAGTGGCCTCTGTGCTGGTCAATAGCTAGCCATACCCCTAGGCCATGTGTGGGCTCAAGCGGTTCCTAGTGAGCTGACTGGAGAGGTTTACAACTGTGTGGCTTTGTGGTGGAGCTCAGGGGTGTGTGTGTGTGTGTGTGTGTGTGTGTGTGTGTGTGTGTGTGTGTGTGTGTGTGTGTGTGTGTGTGTGTGTGTGTGTTGGGAGGGCAGAGTAGAAACTCAGAGGGGGGTGATCTTGCTAATTCACGGCAGTGGGTGGGATTTCCTGGCTAGAAGCATCCCTACTTTTGTGGCCTGATTTCACCTGTGGACACTGCAGGTCCCTGACAGTGGAGCTCCATCTCAAGGGAAAGTAATTTCTTTCTCTCCACTATTCCATCAACTGGAGACAGCAATCAGGCCAAGCGAATACAATCCGGGTCCTGTGAGGAAGGACTTAGTGGTCAGAGAACGCTCCTGTGCCAGGATGCGACATCTTCAGTCCATTTTGTTCTTTTGCCTTTTGTTTTTGTAACAGGGTCTTGGTCTTGTATCATCTAAGATGGCATTAAACTCATGCTGAGGATCCTTCTGATGGTCCTGCCTTCAACTTCTGAGCTCCAGGACTAGGAGTATGCACTACCACACCTGTTTTATGTCATGTTGGGGATGGAACCAGGGATAGGACATGCTAGGCAAGCATTCTGCCATTCCCAGCCACATCCCCTGGCTACATCCCTGGCCCAGACTTCATCTTTAAAACCTGAAATGGTACAATTACTTGTTTTATGAGTGGAAAATGTAGAGACAGATAAGCTTTATCAGTACAACTGCATCTGGCGGCAGGAGGAGGGGAGCTATTCAGAACATGTGAGATGTCAAATGTCAGAGAGACCTGTCAGCCTGTCTCTCTGCCTTCCATTGCTTTATGCTTAAGTTAGCCATCTCCAAGGAGACACTGATGGCTCTAAGAACCTTCACAGACTTCTGAGTCTCCTATCAGAAAGATTAGCCAGTTGGGGCCAGGTGCCCTACCTTGTACCAGACAGTATCTTAGGCTAGACAGAGAAGACTGGCCAGCCTGGTGCATGGGTCCACCGCTGTTTCCCGCTCATCCAGGGCTGCTCATCTCTAGAAAGAAACACAAGGATTTGATCCCACTGCTCATGGCCACACCGGTGGGCCAGAAGGCCCGAAGGAGAGAAAGTGTGTTGGCTAGTTTTTCATCAACTTGACACAAGCTAGAATTATCAAGGAAGCTGAACTTCCACTGAGAAAACACCTCCATCAGACTGCCTGCAGGGAAGCCTGTAGGGTGTTTACTCGATTGATTGACATGGGAGGGCCCAGCCCACTGAAGGTGGTGTCATCCCTAGACAAGTGAAAGCAGGCTAAGCAAGCCATGGGGAGCAAGCCAGCAAGCAGCCCTCCTCCATGGCCAATGTTATTCCTGTTTCTAGTTCCTACCCCGATCTGTCCATCCCTCAGTGATGGACAGTTACTGGAAGCTGGAAGCTGCAATACCCTCTCTCTTCCCCAAGTTGCTTTTGGTCATGGTGTTTTATCATAGCAATAGAAACCCAGATTAAGACAGAAAATCTTTCCAATATTTGTTCTGAGGCTCCAGCTCTACTCCTCCGTTTCTTTCTACTGGAGGGGGAAAAAAAAGCTGTGGCTTTCAGGACCTGCCTAGCCAAGACCTGGGAAAGGTTCAAAGAGGCCTGTCCAGTTTGCCAGCTTTGATCTGGGATGGGAGCTTGCTGAAAACACAATCAGAAGGAATGTGTGTGATCCCAGGTATGTGCAACTTCTCTCTTGGATAGAAAGTGGCATTCTGTTGCCAGCTGAGAAGTCTCCTAAGGTTTAAAGCCCCCAAAACACCCCTCTTTTTGTCTAGTTTGCAGCTCTTTGGCAAATCCACCCCTGCTTTGCTTATCTGGAATCCTAGAAGATGAGAAAACAGGGGGCTGTACTGGGCCCAGGTGGAGGTTTGGTGACATTAGGACAATCTTAGGACAGCTGAAGCTTGGAGTTCAGGGTTTGTGGTCCCAGTTCAGCTAGACTGCTCTTTGTCTTTGGGTAAATTGTGTCTCATTTCTGGGTCCCAGTTTGAGCCATCTCTGTAGCCTCGTGGCATCTGTACAGGGCACAGGTTTTGGCTAGCTAACCCTGTTCACCTTCTACTCTGATGTTGGTTGAAACAAGTGGAATATGGTTTATAGACATTTCCAAAAGTCAGACACCCAAATCCCAGGTCCAACCTGGGAACAGAGGAAAGACAGAACCTCTCACTGGATGATCTAAGGAAGGAGCTTCAGGCAGAGGAGCAGCTATGGGGATGCAGGGTTGAGGGGCAGCCACGGGGACTCAGGGTTGAGGGACAGCTATGGGGATGCAGGGTTGAGGGGCAGGCAGTGGGATCTAGACTTGAAGTGGGCAGTTTTGAAAAAGCAGATGCCTGGGCAGCCAAATAACAGGGTGGAGGAGTCAGGACAAGGGCGTGGTAGGGACACAGGAACGAGGCAAGGATTGGCTGTGTGAAGCTGTGACCAGGGTCAGGGCAGATGGCCTGTCTCCCCTTCCCCTTGTCCTCTGCATGGGGAGGTGTGTAGTACTTTCACCCTTGACTGTCAGTCAAGTGGGTCAGAGTCCTGGCTGGTTGTACCAGCAAAGGACAGGAATTCTGAGCACTGTGAGGCT
Source organism: Neotoma lepida (assembly GCA_001675575.1). Taxonomy (NCBI): domain Eukaryota; kingdom Metazoa; phylum Chordata; class Mammalia; order Rodentia; family Cricetidae; genus Neotoma; species Neotoma lepida. The sequence continues at coordinate 161,551 of LZPO01017287.1, read as the reverse complement.
CAGTGTGCTGAACCTACAGTTAGATTTGCTTGCACTGTGCTCCGGGGCTTGGGTGGGGGACCACAGCTTGACGGATAAGGATTCTCAAGGGCTGGGGCAGAAAGACTGGCAAACACTGTGCTGGCTTTTGCAGGGCTCCCAGACTCACCTAGTTGGCTAATGGGACTTGAGGCTAAGGGCCAAAGACACAATCCTGGCAGTGGGTTGTGTTCCTGGTCTGGCATCTCTCTCAGTACTAGGCCCACCTGTGGGTGGTCTCCATGCTTCTGATCTTACAGCTTCCCCACTGTGGAACCTGACCTTCTCAAGGTCATGTGACTCAGATTCTGGGCCCAGGATCTCAGCCTCTTTCACACCCAGGGCCTGGATCCCCCTGAGAAGAGCACTAGTTGGGGACATCCCCCCATCACCCTTCTTGGCGGCACAGTGGCTCTGACAGCTTCTGCAATCGGTCCCAGAGCAGGAATCCCACATTCCTTTGTTGTTCAGGCTGTACAGCTAGCACAGGGGACACAGGGTTGAAGCAGAAAAGGAAGTCTATTTCCTTCACAGTTCGAAGCCCTAAGTCGCAGCTCAGAAGACAGAGGAGCTAGCCTTCTCTGGAGGAGCCATTCAGGGCAGGAAATTAGATCAGGTGCAGTGAGCGGGCAATCAGCAAGCAGCAGCCACCACTCCCTTCACTGGGTGGGGGATGGGGCCGGCCAGCGCTTAGAGGGCTTTCAGATAAAATCAATTCCCTTTAAATCACTGGCTAATTTCGTTTGCAATTCCTTTCAGCTTGAGTGGAACAGCAATAAATTGAGGCATCCCGATGTGAGGCCTGGAGGGGCAGTGAAAGTGACTCTTCCAGCCTCTCAGGGAGATGGGCCAGCTTCATTCTGCCCAGAAGGGCCCACACTGGGAGGCTCTGACTATGTGGGGACAAGATGTTCCCATCCACCTGGTTCTAATTCTTGGTCCTGATTCTGCCTCTAGGACACTGAGCCCTGGTGTCCATGCATAAGGACTGCCGGCTACAAATGGACGGGCCACTGAGTGTTCATCTCTTCACACCCTTGGAGCTTCCTGTGGAGTGGAGTGAAGTTTGTAGAGTCTCTCCCTCATACATTTACTCCTAAGCCCCAGGCCTGCAAGCATGACCCTATTAAGTGTCCACAGAGGCCATTAAGGATCTTGAGAAGTGACTGTCTTGCAATGAGGACGGACTGTAATCTACTGCCAGTGTCTAAAAGAGAAAGCCCTGAGCCAGATATAGGGAGAAGGCTACATGAGACCCAAAAANACCAGAGAAGTGTACCATAAGCAGGGACACCTGGAGCCACCAGGAGCTGGAGAGGTGGGGGAGCTCCTGCAGCCTGTGCCCCTCCCCCACATCCTGGGTCCTCAGAGCCCTGTGTACTCGAGGGTTCCTCTTCTGGATAACCCATGCCCCATCTAGCAGCTCCAGCACCCCTCAGCACCCCTCTAGTCCAGCCCAGGCAGGCCCTCGCCAGCCCCCTTCAGGGAAACGGCTACTCTGCATCCTGTGAAGGAAAGGCCTGCAACCTAATTTGACAGTGTACTAGTTTGTTTCTCTGTTGCTGTGATAAGACATTGATCAAAAGCAACTTGGGGAGGAAAGGGTTCATTTGCCGTACACTTTATGGTTATAGGTCCATTGTTGAGGGGAACAGAGACAATTAAGGAATGCTGATTTCTTCTCATGGACCACTCTGCTTGTTTTTTAAAATATAACCCAGGACCACCTACCTAGGGGTGGTGCCACCCATAGTGGACTGGGCCGTCCCACATCAACCATTAATCAAGAAAATGCCTCCACAGACCTGCCTATAGCCAATCTAATAGAAGAAGCATTTTCTCAATTGAGGGTCACTCTTCCCAGATGACTCTAGTTTGGGTCAACTTGACAAAAAACAAAAACTAACCATCACAGACATGGATGACTAGTGAAGACACAAGGGTCCTTGAGAGGTCACACAGCAACAGGCTTAGGACTCATGTTGCACTCCTAGGCTGCAGATATAAGCTGTTGCTGCCCTTATAGGCCCAGGCTTGGTGCATAGTCCCTAGACTTTCCTTAGCCAGCATCTCTCCAGATTAGGTCTAGCTCTCTTCAGGAAACCGTCCCTGTTCCAAGGCACTGTGGATTCCTTGCTTCTAGCTCTATGGCCCTGTGACTGCCACCTTGTCCCAGCTCGGGTTTTGTTTGGCCCCAGGGTTACCTCTCTTTCCCTGACTGTACTTATCCAGGACATGAAGGGCAGGGTCATGTCTCACTAGTTCTGTGTATCCCAGCTGTGAACCGGGAGCCAGTCCAGGTGTGCTCCTTGTATGTGAGCTGTGCCGGCTATGTCCTGTATATGGCCCAGGATAGAAGCAACACAAGAGCTTGGATCAAAGGTTGTTAAGCTCAGTGGCTGCAGTTTGTCAGCCATGTGCTGGATTCTCTGAACTCAGGACCCAGTGACGACACAGGTAGCCACTGCAGTGCTGACCCGGGTTGGGACATTCAGGGCTAGATCCTCACATTGCTGGGTTGGGTTGGGGACTCTCAGTAGCCACAGTCCATCCATGTTTTGCAAATGTTAATTTCACAGGAGTCTGTGAACCAGCACCCACTTGGTTATTGTCGCCTGCTAATTACGATTAAATCTTTCACAAGCTGCTTCTTATCTTCTTAATTAAAATAATTATAATAGAGATGGAGTGGGGAATCTAACTCCAATAGTGTAGAAGGTGCTGGTACCCAGACCCTGTCCTCAGTGGACAATCACCAGCCAGCCCATGGTCAACTCTAGTGAGTTCCAATTCACTTCAGACCCTCAGAGCCAGCGTCCCTCTCCTAACAGGGGGCAGGGAGGACATGGTGGCTATCTCCTGTCGCATAAGGACTCCATCCTGTGGCAGCAGGTGTGTTCACACCAGGCTCTCATATAGGTGGTGCTGGAAGGCTTGGGGCACTCCTGGGTTGTCCACAGTGTGACTGTGACCCATGAGCCTGGTCCTGCTCCTCTGTTGGTCCCAGCCTGTTGTGAATGAATGGCTGAACTGATCACTTAGCACTTCACAATGTACAAAGTCCTGGATGAATAACAGTACTGTATGTACGTGCCCCAAACCCTGGGTGAATCATAATACTTCACAGTTTCTAGAGCCTTGGAGGAACCACACTGCTTCACAGGCCAGGTCACCATGTTCCCTCCCACAGGGACTGGGCTGTGACTTAGGGAGAAGCAGGAGCAGCAAGCCTGGAGGCGGGGGCTTGCCCACCAGGAATGGTGAGTCACATCATAGTGGGAACACAGCCCGGGCCTTGCCAGCTTCCCCTACCATCCAACACAAGAGCGTAGCACTTCGTCTGCAGGAAGCAGAAGGATCACACCCCCGTCCCCAAGACTTGGTTCTCTCTGGGTAGAATGGGGGTAGGGTAGGCTTTGAGGTCACTGGGCCTTGAGATGGGGTGAGACATCAGAGACAAAAAACAAAGGTCTGACATGAGTCACAGTNTCAGGCCAAGCTGTCCCCTCAAGGCTGTGGGTTTAGTTATCTCCCCAGCTCAGAGGTTCACATTTGTGGAGAGCTCAGTGCAGCTCTGGTCCTGGGCCAGAGGAACAGTGTCCTTGCCATGCAGTGCTGGTGAGGAAACAGGGCCAGATCTAGTCCTGCAAAGACTGGTCAGGGCCCTTTGGAGGATGGATGGGAATATGAGCTTTGACAGCTGGGCCAGGTTGTCCTGAGGGTACTCGGGGTGGGTGGTGAACACTGATGGACATACTTCCCCCTTTCCTGTAGATGTTATCTCCATAGCTCAAAGTTCCCTATTCTGGGTGCTGACCTGGGCACTGACCCATGGTAAGAAGGAGACAGCAAAAGGAAAGAAAGAATCTTTTCCAATAAGTTCAGGCACTGATTTCACTGGANATAGGCCTAGGTGCCTGGTCTCTGGGGGCATCTGCCTCCTGGGGGGAGCATTTCCTATTGGAACCATCTAGCTAGGGATGGGAACTAGTGTGGTTGCTGCCCCTGGAGGCCCATTCTGGGGTGAGGGAAGCACCAAAGAGAAGCTGGGTTAAGTGGCGGCCTCTGGAACTGGTGCAGCCCCTCCTTGTTATTATGGACTCATCCTCAGGGAAACACCCTGGGTGATAGGTGTGCTCCACAGACTCAGGCAGGGCTGCTGGGCTGTCTTGTGAAGTACTTTGGGTGACCATTAGCTTCTTAAGACTAAGAGGGCATACCTGGGGCACGTGCCAAAAATTAGCATCTCCTCTCTTTGAAGGGACAGTCAGAAGTGGAGAATGGCTACAGCCATCAGGCATAATCCAGGAAGAGTTGCCCCAGAAAGACTGCCCTGCACAGAAAGACCCTCTTTGTGCCACNCAGACTCTCTTAGCTCCACAAGAAGCACTGGGACACTGTTGGTGCAGAGCTGCTCAGGATAGGTACCTGTGGGTTGACTCTCAAGGTAGCCATCTTGGTCGGGGGTAGCCCTCACCTTCTCCTGTTTGTTGGTCTTGGCTGCTGGAGGCTTCTAGAGACTCCTGGAGGCCTTCAGAGACCCCTGGTTCCTCCCCTTTGTATCTTCTCCAAGTCAGCACCTACCAGGTTGAAACCTTTCACCACAAGCCAGGGAAGACGTCCCTCAGAATCTGCAGACACACATCTGCCCTTGTAGAAAACAATGAGAAAAATGGGAACACANGGAAGGTTCTTGAAGCTTGCTCCAAAGCAGCCCTACCCACCAAAAATGCTATGAATCCACATAGATGAGTTGAACCCTAGAAACAGTGGGGGTCATCAGTCTCCTTGGGAAGCCATAGTGAGAGGCTGGTCCAGGGAGGAGGGAGTTCCCCACCCCCATCCCCGCTCAGGGTGAGTGGGTGGATGGGGAAGCCAGACATGTGTATTCCTCCTCAATCTGCTATTGAAGCCCAGCCTCAATGCCACAGCCTCTGAGGAGCCCTCAGGGGTCCTCTTCCTCCCTGTGATGTTGTCCCTTCATGCTGCCTGGTTCCCTGTCTCAGGAAGAAATGCTCTTCTGACGGGGGAGGGTCCTCTCATCTCTGGATCTGGCCATAGTAGCTCATAGCAAATCCAGGGGGAGGGCTGCCACTGAGTAGAATTGGGACTGTCCCTGCTTCGACTTGCTCCTCAGCACAGGCCAGGCTAAGACCTGGCAAGGACAAGGAGATGAGAGGAAGGTGGCCAGCTGCAGTCAGCCTCACTCTCTGCTGGCTCTGTGGAATCAGGACTGATCCCTCATCACTGCTGTTCCTCCAGCGCTGGGCACAGGCTTCTGGGGGTATAGGGACACAGCAGGAAGGACATCCTCACCTGTTCCCCAGGGCCAGGAGAGGTGACATTACTGTGTCAGTTAGTCTGCATTCTCTGTCTTTTGTTCAGGCAGTGCCATAAGACAGACAAGCTTCAGTCACTTGGGTCATATGGGTCAAAGTGACATGTGTCTGAAGTCTTAGGATGGAATCAGTCCTACTTGGCATCTTGTGGTGGCCTCTCTCTAACCCAGTGGTTCTCAACCTTCCTAATGCTGCAACCCTTTTAATACAGTTCCTCATGTTGTGGTGACCCCAACCATAACATTATTTTCATTGCTACCTCATAACTGTAATTTTACTACTGTTATGAATCATAATGTAAATATCTGATATGCAGATGGTCTTAGGTGTCCCCTGTGAAAGGGTCTTTTGACCCCCCGAAAGGGGTCAAGGCCCACAGGTTGAGAATCACTGCTCTAACCTACTACCTGATACTTGATCCCTTGGATAGGTGCATTGAGGCCTTTGTGTCTACACTGTCTGCAGATGGAATCCTGTGACAGGAGTCAGGAAGGCCCTGTGAAGTGATGTTAAAGTTTGATATAATGAGACTATCCAAGGAAAGGGCCCTTTCCTTGAACATGAGTGAAGGGACCTTGGACCCCAAATCAAGGAGCCTGTGCAGCTGGAGCAGGGGACAGAGAGAGCAGGAGGCTGAGAAGGAGCCAGACCTCTGAAGACCAGGCCTCTCTGGCCATGAGGAAGACATGGGTGATGACCTGAAGATGAACAGTCTTGGAAGTTCTGAGCAGATCGACAGGATCTGACACTGCCTGGTGGAAAGACTCCAGGCCAGCATGTTCCAGCACTTGGAGGCCACTCAGGATGCCACCTCAATATGGGATCTAAATTGTCCTAGAGCCAAGCTGGCATGTTTGAAAATTGGCTGGATGAGACTATGAGACCGAAATCCGGGTGCCAGCTTGACCTTCTGCTGAATGATACAGCCATGCATCGGGCAGGAAGAGAAGTGGTCAGGCCTGGGAATGGGTGCCTGATGACACCAAGCTTGTGTGTTGGCTCCTGAACCTGGGAAGATAAGCAGCATGCCTCCAGAAGGATGGCAGAGGTCTTGGTGTTTCTGTGTATGTGTGAGTTGATCTGTTCCTGGGAGCTGCTGTCTGCTGGCCTGGGGCCTGAAGGACATCTTGTACTTCGATGGGGAGTGGAGGTAGGGTTGTTGACAGGGTCCAGCATAGGTAGAAAAAGTGGATCTTGGGGAAGGCCTGGGGGCATGTGCCTTTCATGCCAGCTTCTCTGGAAGCTGAGGTAAGAACATTTGACCCCAGGAATTTGGGACTAGCTTGGGCAATATAGTAAGATTCAAAAACAAAACAAAATAAAAACAAAATGCTAAGTGTCTCTCTACCCCATGGCCTAAGGACATGTGTGCTTGCCTATGTGCCTGTGTGTGTATTAAGGTGTCTGGAGCTATTGGGATGTCCACCCACAGCATCCATATAGGCCTTGGTCCTTGATCCTACCAAGCAAAGTTCCATCTTCTGCTAAGGGTCTGGAGACCCTAACTCTTCCATGTCCAGCCTGACAGGTAGGCAGAGGGGCCACTGGAGATAAGGCAGGCATGCATATGGCCATGTGAGCTTCCCTGGGGCAGCTAAGTGGCCCCCAACTGTGTGTTTTGTGGTCAACACATGCTACAGATCTGCTGACCCTCCCATACGTCCCTATGATTCAGCTGCTGGGAAATGTCTCTCCCCTCCAACAGCTGCATGTCACGGCGTGTCCCAGGGGAGCNCAGCCCTAGCGCTGAGCCCCAGGAGGGCAGCAGATGTGTTTGTACCGCTAGCATAGTTTATTTTCTCGTGGAAACAGCCATCTAGAGGGACAGTTGCCAGAGACAACTGGAATGATGAAGAAAGGAACCTTAGATCAGGGGCTCCCTGCTTCTCAGAGGGACTTAAATTGGCTCCTGGCTCAAGAGCAAACTTGGCAGTCATTTAGCCCTAATTCTCAGTTTATAGATTCCCCAAACCTTGGTTTACAGAGGTTCTGGTACTCAGTGATCCCATGGTATGCCCTAGCACTGTGTTGGTGGATAAATAACATCTTCAGCACCGAGCTCTGTGTACCTCAGNAGCCCAGGTGGATCACACGGCATGGTGCCCCCCAAGGGGGTCAGATGTAGCATACAGGAAATTTAAAATAAATCATATTCAATAGAACAGAGAAACTAGAGAGATGGCTCAGCAGTTAAGAATGTGTGCTGCTCTTACAGAGGTTCAATCCCAGCACCCATACAGAGCAGTTCACAAGTCCAGCTCCAGGTGTTCCGATGTCCCCTTCTGACCTCCATGGGCACTGCTCTCATGTACACACACACACACACACACACACACACACACACACACAGAGGCACTGCAATTTTCATTTAATGATCCATGTGGTCTGAGAGCATTATTGTTCACTCATAGACTCACAGAGTTGGGATTACCTGTACAGGATCAAGTCATAAGAGTTCCATCATAGATGGGGTAGATCTTTTCCAGGCCCCAGCTCCAACTGAGGGGCTATTGGCAATTGACGGTTGCTCAGGGGTGAGGATGTGGCCACTGGTGGGTTTCCCTGCGCCAAGGGATTGCCCCATGCCCATGCTCATACGGGCAGCAATTAGCTATTTAAAAAAAGAAAGAAAAGACAAAGTTGGATGAAGTGTTAAAGGAGAGAGACATGGGGGCACTTGGAGGGGGCAAATGAGGGCATCAAATTCCATGGGACTGGAGCCACAGGAGTTACTGGAGTTACAGGGAATTGTGAGCTGTCTAACACGAGTGCTNGAAGCCAAACTCAGGTCTCTGCCATAGAGCACAGCAAATGCTCTTAATTGCTGAACCATCTCTTCAGCCCCAAAATTTCAATTTTAAAACCAAAGAAAAAGATACAACTACATGCCAATTGAGGAATTTAAAAAAATTCAGCAAAACTGTAACTGTCTCGTTACTTTCCCATTGTTGTGATAAAATATGGTAACAAAATTAATTTAGGAGAGAAAGGGCTTGTTTTGGGTCATTGTTCGAGGGGGACAAGTAGGACAAGGTGGGAAGGGATGGTGGCAACAAGTAGGGAAGGTGTAGCAGCAGGAACAAGAGGCTGCCTGGCCATACTGCATTTGTCCTCAGGAGACAGCAGCAACAGGAAGTAGGGGTAAGGCTATAAAGCCTCAAAGCCCGCCCACAGTGACTCACTTCCTCCAGCAAAGCTCTGTGACCTTCCTAAACAAACAGCACCAACAATAGATGAGGACCAAGTATTCAAACTCATGATCCTATGGGGGACATTTCACATTCAAATCACCACGAGAACCAAAAGCAAGTGACTCTCAAAAATGGGATTAAGAAAAATATTATGTGGAAATACCCAGACAGAACAACTAAACAGATAATAGGAAATACTACCATAAGACTTCAGAAATATATTTTATATAAATGAAAGTATAATTTAAGAATTGTAGGAGAGCCGGGGTGGTGGTGCACACCCTTAATCCCAGTGTTTAGGAGGCAGATTCAGGTGGATCTCTGAGTTCGAGGCCAACCTGGTCTATAGAACGAATTCCAGGACAGCCAGGGCTACACAGAGAAACCCTATCTAGAGAAACCAAATAAAACAAAATCAAAAACAAAACAAAACAAAACTGTAGGGAAGCTATCAGAAAATTGAATCAAATTAATGAAAAATGTAATTATGCTGATGGATCTAAGAACAAAATATCCACTGTGGAGGGAGGGGAAAAGGGCATGAGTAGAAATATTGTGAAGAAATCCAACCATTTTTTGTTGTTTAATCAAACTATTTTAAGAAAATAACTCAAGGCTTGGCATGGTGGTGCACACTTTTAATCCCAGAACTCAAGAGGCAGAAGCAGGCAAATCTCTGTGAGTTTGGGACCAGTGTGGTCCACATGGCAAGTTCTGCCTGAAAGAATTAGAATCACAGACATTCAAAGAAGAAGGTTTTCTGAGCAAACATTCAGGAAAGCAGGGAAAAGTGTCAAGGTATGACAGCTGAGCACGGCCTGGCACAGTTACAGACTGAGACACGGAGTGGCAGTGTGTAGACTGATGCAGCCAGGAGCCTGCTGACGAGCTCAGGGAGGTCATGTTGCCATAGATGGGCATTCTGTGTTTCCAAAACTAGCAGAATGGATGGGAATGGCTCACTTAGGTTCAGACCTGGTCATCACAAACAGTGACAGCTGGAAGGGTTCTAGGTGGCTGATGGTGGGAATGCTGTGTCTTTTCTGTGTTGTAAAATCCACATTTTAAATTTAAAGATGTGTATCACTTTCAGAATGTGAAAAGCACACAAAATCCTTATTTTAAAAATACAGTCATTTCAACAAGCTTTGGCAATGGAAGTGAATGAACACAGCTGGGTTCCTCTGCTGGATGTGACTTATGTCAAAGTGGACCACAGGCTCAATGCACAAGCTAAAACCATAATAGTCTGAAAAGGTACAGGAGTGCACCTTGATGGCTTTGGGTTCCAAATCAATAGAAACAAAAACCTCTTACATAAAGATAAAAAGACACAGGTGAGGAGAGATATAGATGGATCAGACTCTATCGAACTTAAAACTGCACTGTAAAAAGTACCATCAGATAGTGCAAGGAGGGAGCGGGGGTGGGGGGAGATGGCTCACATGGTAAAGTGCTTGTCCCACAAGCATGAGGACCTGGATTTCCTCATATCTCCAGCACCCACGTAAAGAGCCATGTGTGGTGGTGTGTGCCTGTCATCTCAGCCCTGAGAGAGTGGAGATGGGAAGCCCTGGGGCTTGCTAGCCAGCCAGTCTTCCTAAATCAGTGAGTTCCAGGCTCAGTGAGAGACCCTGCTTTAAAAACAATAAACTGGACAGCAATTGACAAGGACGCCCAGTGTTGACCTCTAACTTCTACTGTCTATGCATATATACACACAAACAGGTACAGTGCAAGGAAAGCACACACAATGGGAGAAAATATACAGATTTTATAAAATCCCTTGTATCTCAACAATACAATAAAAACATCACTGTTCTAGTTCCATTCCTGATGTTGTGATGAAACACTCTGACCAAAAGCACCATAGAGGAGGAAAGAGTTTATTTGGCTTACACCTCTATGTCACAACCCATCACTGAGGGAAGTCAGGGCAGGAAGTGAAAGCAGAAGCTGTCGAGGAACGCTGCCTGATGGCTCACCATGGGTTCACTCACACTTAGCTAGGGATGGTGCTGCCCACAGTGGGCTGGGCCCTCTTCATCAATTAATGATCAAGACAGTCCCCTATGGACATGCCTGAGCACCAAACTGACTTGGCAATCCCTCAATCTAGGCTTTCCTCTCAGATGACTCAAGGCTGTGTCAAGTTGACAGTTAAAGATAACCAAGGCAATAACCTACCTTGAAAATAGCCAAGGATCAGAATAGAAATCTCTTCAAGGAAGTTACATAATACCCACTGAAAGCAGGAAAAGACACTCAAGATCATTTGCCATTAAGGAAATGAAAATTGATTGACATCACACAGTGCTCCAGACCCAGGAGAGTGGCCACAGCCAATACCAAGTGTGGGCAGGATGTGACCATGTGAGACAGCCAGGTCTTGCTAATGGAAAAATAAAATGCAGCTCAGACTGTTGAGCATAGAGGTGCCTATGGCCTGGCAGCAAGAACGTCTAAATGAGCCCTCCCGACAGCTGGAGCAGCAGCTCAGAGCAGCGGGGTTAGTCACCATATCCCAACTGGGAAACTACCCAACTTTCCACCAGCCGATGGGAGGATGACTTACGTGTGGTATCATGATCATGCAATGCAATATTATTTGGCAGTGAGGAGAAGGAAGCCCTGACACAGGCTAGACACGGAAGACCTTGAAAACATTCCACGGAGGATAGAGGGCAGTCACGGCAAACCACTCCACATGATCCCACTTCTGTGAAATGTCCCAACTGGGGAAATCTGCAGAGGCAGAAAGTGGATTAGTGGTTGCCTAGGGCTGGAGGAGGAGGGAGGGACAGCGGAGGGACTGTTCCCAGGACGTGGTTTTGGGAGTGGATGAAAATGTTCTAAAATTAGAGCGGGCTGATGGCTGCAAGACCCTGTGACAGAGTAAACCTGGGGAAGCTTCCGCTTTAAGGGGTGAACTCATGGCACACCAGCCACATCTCTGAGATTGTTAAAAGACGTGGAAAAACAGGGATAGGGGGTGACAGAAGGGAAGGAAAAGAAGGGCAGGGGAAGTGTAGCAGGGGAGAGGTGGGAGCAGGGAGGGGGGAGCTGGGAGGGAGCACGATAAAAACGATCAGTTGAGCCACTACTGTGCTCTGCACCTCAGGATGGGCTTTACATCTTCATCTTGTCTGTAAGGATTGGGCCTCTGTGCCTGGAGATGATGACCCCATCCATCCCTCATGCCTGGCCTATGCCTGGGTACCACCTGTCCTGCTTCCTGCTGTAGCAGCTGGAGGTTGGCTGGGATGGCTGAGAGGGAACCAGGCTCAGCAGGCATCAAGGGTCCCTCTTGCCAAAGTCATCTTCCCAGAGAATCTCTGGGCTAGAGACAAGTGGCTGGCTCTGTGGACTTAAGGGGTCTGACTATATGGCCACATGTTACCTTGTAGTTTCCCTCAGCTAAGCCCACAGAGCCTTGAGCCCAAGCGATTTCCTTGCTACCTTAGGTCTTGTCACCATGGTGACCACCTCCTCTCCACAGCACAGGATGTAGTCAGACCAGTTTCTGTCCTCACCGAGCTCTGGCCCAAGTAGGTAGGGAAGGGGCTAAACTCCTCCTGTAGGCTCTCAGTGATATTCTCTGGGAGCAAGCAGAAAGTGGGGGGCCACGCAGGGGTAGAGAGCAGAAACAGAATTAGACTCACAAAGATGGAATGGGGCAAAGCTCTATCTCAAGAATGTGGAGAAGTCAAACATTTTTGTTGGTTTTGTTTGTTTTGTTTTTATTTTTTTCTGTTTTTTTGTTATTTGTTTATTGACACAGGATTTCATTGTGTAGCCTTTGCTGTCCTGTCCTGAAACTTGTTCTGTAGACCAGGCTGGCCTCGAACTCATAGATCCACCTGCCTCTGTCTCCCAAGTGGAATTAAAAGTGTGCACCACCACCACACCTGGCTAAGACAAACTTCTTAACTGATGGGCTCAGGACCATTGACAGCCATGCTGATGGAAACAGTCTTGGACCCACCTTTCTTTAGGAGGGCCACCAAGAGGGCCACACAAGGTGAGACACATACCAGTACCCTCCTTTACACCTGAGGCCAAGGAAATCTTTCCACCTGTGACCTGAAACTAGAAGCAAGAGTGAAGTGAGCTCACCCAGCAGAGGCTCGTGTGGGCAAAACACACCATTATCTACCAGGCATGTCTGGCCCATGGCCTGTAGCCCACATGCAGCTCAGGACAGCAGAGAAGGAAGCCCAACAGATCATCGTAAACTTAGAACATTATGATTTTTTTAAATTATAAGCTCAATTGTGTGGTTCTCGAGTGTGAAGACTGTAGACGACCACATTATGCGCTTATGTCAAAGGGTTGGCTCCCACCTGATTGACAATCATGGCCCAGAAAAAGGGCTTATGTCACTGATAGGCTGGTGTTCCTGAAAAGGAAAATCTAGCAACCTGGGGGAAAAACTGACAGAAGATATAAACAGATGACAGCACAGTGTCCCCCTCATGTATGAAAAGGACCCTGATCTTGTTCCAAAGACATAAGCCTGAATTTTAGCAGCCCTGTGATTCCATGTCTCATAAGGTTTGTTTAAAAAAAATGAGTAAAAGCTTCACCTGGAGAAGCCCTGAGAGGCAGGTGTCCATATGCTGGTTGACGGGAATGAGAACTGCTCCTCCTGCACAGAGGGGCTCACAGGGGCTCACAAGGGACTACAGGGTCCTACAGGGACTCTCAGGAGCTCATGAGGGCCTGCAGGGGGTCACAGGGCCTCATGGAGGTCCACAGGTGCCCACAAGGGCCTTCAGGGGCTCACAGGAGCCTGCAGGGGCCCACAAGGGCCTACAGGGGCTCATAAGGGCNTGCAGGGGCTCACAGGGGCTCAAATGTATGGCTCAGTCATGTGTATAAATGGCTTTGCCCCATTGATGTCACCTCTCTACGTCTCTTCCAAGGGCATGCTGGGAGTACACAGTGCCAATCCTAGAAGCTGCTTGCTGTGGTTATTCACAGTGACAGCTTGTGTGGACATGCAGTACTGGTCCAGACCACAGGGTGTGGGGTGCAGCCCCAGGGAGGTGGGGCGAGCAAGGGGCTGGCCAACCTTGATGCCTCCTGAACATGCTTAGTCAGGAGTGGCTCCTGGGAGGCTCTGAGGTAGATTTGTTTGTGCTTCTGATGTTTTCCAGATAATTTCCAAAGTAATTATGAAGGCCATCCCTAGATGTGGGGGTGAGGAAGACAAGGAAGATTTGAGCTGACTTTGGCCTTCCTGTGGATAGTGTTTACTTTAGAATCATGAGAATGCTTTATTGAAGAAAAAAATTATAAGTTGGGAACAGATTGGAATAAGAAAATCTAAGTGTCACATTGGTGGTGAGAAATTAAGTAATTTAAACTGTACCTTCCTCCCCACAGCATTTTCACTATTAAATCTTACTGAGATAAAGTCTAAGCAAAATCTGAAACATGTTCTTTAAAAAAGTTTTAAAAGCTGGGTATGCTAAGTGAGACATCTATATCCCCCCTGCAAGGATCAGGAGCATGGTGAAAGGAATCAGAAAAAAGCAGGAGGCAGAGGGCAGGGTGGAGCTCTGTGAAATGCTGTCTTCTGGGCATGGCATGGCTGTTCCAACTGAGATCCCACAGCAGGCAGGCTAACGGCACTGGACATGCACGAGATTGGGTCCTTTATCTTTCCATCATGGGTGGGGAGGAGCTTATGAGGCCCCACCCCTCCTCTAGGACCTATTGGCTATTAATGGTTGTTGAAGAAGGGGAAGTTATTTTCTCTAGTGGTGCAGCCACTGCTAAGTTGCCCTGCTCAAACAAACAACCCCAACCCATCCATGCTTCTGTAAGCAAGGCTAAATAAAGTCAGTGGGGCACATGCACACACACACACACACACACACACACACACACACACACACACGGGGCAGGGAGAGTAAAGAGGGGTGAGGTGCCACATACCTGTTATCCCAACACTCAAGAAGCAAAGGCAGAAGGTTTTTTGTATGTTCAAAGGGTGTCTGGTCTACATAAGGAGTTCTGGGCCAGCCTGGTGTACATTAGAAATTTTGGGCCATCCTGATCAACATAAGGAGTCTCAGGCCCAGCCAGGGCCTGAGACCATGCTTTAAAGAAAACTTTCCTAAGGAAAAGGAGTAGCAGGAGAGACAGCAGGGGATCAGTGTCTTCCCTGATGGGAGANGGCAGGTCTCTGAATCTTGCTGAGGAGGCAAAGAAGAGGATATCCTGGCTGGCTGCTGGCGTGGAGATGGTGTTGGCTGAGCCTGGCCAGCACACAGCAGGAGGTTCTGTGGCTCTGAACTCTCTCTCTCTAGCACTCTATGCTCTTGATGGAGCTCCCAAGAAGACTCTAATTACATACAAGGAAGACTTTGGAGGAGCAGGGGAGAGCTGGCTTCTGAGGCTGGGCCACTGAGGAATCCCTGAGAGACAGACCCTGCTGACCTGGCCTAGGACCACTCCAAGCCCTGCGTCCTGGTGACATATCCGGTCCAGCTAGGGTTTAGCTCTAGAAGGGAAACTGCAGTTTATTGAAGAGGCTAGAATGCAGGAGAAAAGAAGGGGGGGGGCGCCAAAAGAAACTAGGGTCATTTAATAGGACCTAGGGTGCCTTTTTCTTCCTGCTCAGCCATGCCTAGGGCTCCACATCTCCTCCACCCCACAGCTGTATTCATACACCCAGGAGTGGAGGCATCACCTGTCCAGGACTCCAAGCTGGTGAGTCTCTGGGTGCAGTTGGTGGGGTGGCACTCAAAACCATGTTCCAGGGGCTGCATATGTAACCACTGCCTGGCCCAGNGCCATTTGGGCCATGAGACAATAGGCATGGCTTTACTTGGCCATCTCTGCACCNCTGCTGCAGCCTAAGCAGGAGTGACTCTGCAGCCCAGTTGGGAGGGCCACAGCTCCTCCCAAACAGGCAGCTACTTCAGCTCAGCTCAGCATGCAGGGCAAAAAGGATGACAGGTGCCACCGCCCCCGGCTGCCTGTCACTGGGAACCAGCTGCCTCCTGTCAGCAGCCCATCAAGCCCAAGGACCGGTACAAACAGTCCTGCCGAGCTGCCTGACCTGCCCCTAGTAGGCCTCTTTCAGAGCCAGCACGTGCTTCTGTCTGGTTGCCTCTAGGGTCTGGTGTGAACAGGCTGCAGGAGGGAGAGAGAGCAAGGAGCCTAGAGAGATGCTCTCAGGAAAAAGGCTGGTGGAGGAACCAAGGGAGGCTTCTTGGAGGAGGAGTCAGGAGCACTAGTAGGCTGAGAAGGGATGGGATGCACTGGGGAACCAGGAAGAAAGTAGGAAGGCAGTGTCTTGGGTTTATGAGGGCAAGTCTGGGGCAGGACCTTCTTTGGGGGTTAGTGGGACTTAAATGGGTGCCACTTGTGGAGCTGGGTATCCCAAAAAGGTTCTGCGCTGGGAGTACCCCAGTAGAGCTGGCTCAGGGCCAGCTGAATGTCCCCACTTCAGAAACAGGAGAAAGGAGAACCAGAAGCAAGAAGGATATTGGGGAACACCCCCCCACACACACACACACAGCACCACCCCTGGCTGATTTCTGCCCCACCCAGGTTCCCTGCTGCCATTGGTCTGCGTAGCAAGTGACAACAGTGTTGACAGGGACCATGCTTCCATCCCATGAGGCCATGGNTTCTTCCTCCCAATGAAGCAGTCGGAGCACAGGGGGCATCTCCATGGAGAAAGAGTCTTCATAATGCTTTTACTCTTGGAGGACTTGTTTCCTTTGTGGCACTATGTTTCTGTTTGACCCACGTAATCTGAGACTAAATGCAGAAGTTTTACAGCTGCTATGGGCTGTGGTGGAAGGAAACTCAAGTTAACCCTGACTCCTGAGGGACAGAGGAGGTGGCACAAGGAGGAGCTGAGACCAGCCGGTGGCGGCTGTACCATCACAGTCACACTGGGACTGCTAGGCTGGTGGCAAGGGCAGCTATCAGCAGGGGCTGTTTTTAGCTGTGTTTGGAGGCACCCCCATCTAAGTGCCCCATCCAAGCACCACGGCCTTGTCAGAGAATCCTCTCAAGGAAAGATCTCCAAGCCAAGGGGTTGACCCTGACCATGGGGTGGCTGGGCCTCACCCCTTACCCCTCAGCTGCCCTCCCAGAGCCAGCCCTAAGAACCAGTCCTATCCCTGTGGGTGTTTGCCAGGGCCTGGGTTTGAGCTCTGTCTGGACACATAGGCTACGACCTGGGGCTCAAGAGGGCTAGGGGGAGGGGGCACACTGTGAAGCCAAGCATGTACAGACAAAATGATGCAGGTTGGGTTGTCCCTGGGTGTAGCACCAGTGGCCCTGTGTTCTCCTGAGCACTCCCCTATTTTTCCTTTGGTCTCATCCTGCTCAGTGGGTGACTGAGACCTGCAGGTGAGTTCACAGCCCACAGAGCCTCCAAGCTCTGAAAAACTACACTGGAAGAGCACATAGATCTACCAACCTTTCTGGAGCCCCAAAGGACACTCAGTGAACCCCATGCATGAGGGAACTCAAAAACATTCTGCCCGGGGCTGGTATCCAGTGGGGTTTTTGCTGGCTGCAGGATTCCACACATATTTCCTGGGGCCTCAATGGGCATGTTAAAGCAACAAATTGGAGCCCAAAGAGGTCAGTCAGGACACCACCCAGAGAAGCCCGGATCCTGCATAGTAATCACATGTCATACCTCAGTCATTCCTAGCATCCAGCCTCGAGAGCTCAGTGTCCAGGGTCATCAAAGTGGTTTCAAGTAGAGGGAACAGTCGGGGGCCAGAGTCACTCACTGCCTACTGTGAGTTTGCAGAAGTTAACTGCATCCTTGTTTACCAGGGCTGCCTCTTAACTCTCAGATCAGGGAGTGGTGCAGCTTAAACATATGCGTGTTGGTGTGCAATGTTCCGGGGGTCAGTCCCAGCTTAGCTACCTCTGAGATTGGCTAGGTCATCAAACTTCTCTGGGGTGCAGCTTCTCTGCATGTAAACTGAGGCTGCCACAGTGCATCCTGCATCCCAGTGAGCTGAGCCCTGGGTGAGCTCATTCACAGAGCACCTCACACAGCCTTGGAGACTGCCCATAGAGGGCTCCATGATCTACCCCAGCAAAGCCTGGGTGACTGTGATGCATCCAGGATGGGATGGATAGGAATCACTTGAGACTTGCATCCATGGTCAGGCTGGACAGGTGTCACAGGTAGATGTCACCAGAGAGAGCACACATCCCGAGCTCCTAGGGCTCCCAAGGACCTGGGCAATGTGAGACCATCTAGCTGTTATTTGCTGAAGGAACATTCCTCATCCCACACTATGAGTAAGGGTTTATGCTCCTCCTCAGACTAATACCCTGCCTTCAGTGCCTCACTGTAATCAATACAAATGGTAGAGGGGGGACCTCCCAGGTTCTCCAAAAGAAGACCTACCAGAATCCTGAAGGGGGTGGGGGAATGAGATGCTTGCACATGGGAGCCATAATGTTTCACAGTCCTCTTGTGGGGTTATGCTGATGGTAGCCTAACTCCTAAGGTCTCCATCTCCAAGCCAGGAAGGAAGGCCCGGTCTTGCCCAACCTGGTTATAGATCTGGGGGGTCCTGATCAGTCCAGATCAGTTGGGGTACATCTCCTTAGCAAGTTAACTCTGGCAGTTTGGAGAAGGGGGGCTGTAAACAGGGATTCAGAGACTTGACATGGAGTGTGTCTGAGCCATCCGCCAAGGTCTTTCTTGAGCTTCAGCGCCCCCTAGTGGTGGGAGGTCATCATTTGCCATAGGCTGCGGGTGCTTCAGGATTTGTCTCCCCAGCCCACGAGGTCTTGGGATATGGGTGCTGCTAGGAACCCCACACCTGAGAAAGGATCGAGAACCTGGGCTTGGAATCAGAAGCTAAGGGACACAGGCCAGGAGAGGGGATGGATGCCCTGGAGAAGACAGGCCTCCTAGACCCAAGACCCACATCCCAAGACAGAGCAGGACCGGAGCCCTCTTTATCCAGCCACTTCTCTTCAGGGTTAACTTGAAATTACTCTTTGTGGGAGTTGGGCCAAGTTCAGCCCAACAACAGGGTTGTCTGGGAAGGGGTGTGTGTCAGGACATGTGGCGTGTCACACTGGGTACACAGGCCAGGGCTTGCTCCACCAGAGAGCCCTGTGTGACTCTCACTGGAAACCAGAGCCCCAGACACGAGCACCTGAAAGGACATCGGGGAGAGGCCACTGGTTAGGCGGGAGGCCTCGCTGGGTCTCTTCTGGGCATTTGTCCTTCTCACATCTGCTCACATCCACTGAACTTGCTGAGGGAAGAACGTCTCACAGATTAGGAAGAGCTCTGACCAGGCCTGGCACCAGAGGTTCTTGCCCGGTATTGAACTCTCACTCATGTTCTTATCCTGTGCTATTTTTCTGATGTGAAAATCCCTGCGTACATTGTAGAGACTTAAACACTGTGGGTAAGCATCAAGACAAGAGGCCTCTCAGAGCTCCCCTGACTCCTGGGCATCTCTGTGTCCAGTGAACTGTTTCTCAGGGTTTGCGTCCATGAGCAGAGAGAGGAGCGGGTCTACCTCCATTTACTGCGAGTTGTGTCCTCTGTGTTTAATTCTGAGTGGTCATTGCTTTCCCATCAATTTCTTTCTGTAAACATCTGGGATGCAGAGGTGTGGGCACCTGAAAACAATTTAATTTGATGGGCATTGGTGGTTTGAATAAGAATGGCCCCATATATTTGGATGTTAATCACCAGGNAGTGGAGCTCTTTGATAGGATTACAAGGATTAGGGGGTGTGGGAGGAAGTGCATCACTGGGGGTGGGCCTTGAGGTTTCAAAAGTCCATGCCAGGCCAGGTCTTTTGGCCTCTCAGCTACCGCTCTGTTGCCTTGAGTGCTGTTATGCCCTCACCATGATGATAATGGACGAAGCCTCTGAAACTGTAGGCAAGCCCCCAGTTAAATGCTCTCCTGTATAAGAGTTGCCTTGGTCGTGGCATCTCTTCACGGCAATAGAACAGTGACTAAGGCAGGCAGATACAGAGAGGTTTGGTGCTCATCACTGTTTCTTTAGGGTAGAGTCCTGTGAGTTTGGGCACTGTCCTCTGTTGGCTTTGTGGTTTTTGAGTTGAGGTCTCACACTGTAGCCCAGGCTGGACTTGAACTCACTATATAGCACAGGTTGGCCTTGAACTTGTGGCAGTCCCCCTTTCTCAGTCTGCAGCAAGAGTGCCGTGATCACAGGCATGACCCACTATGTCTAGCTGTTCACATGACTCCCAGGAAGTGCCCATTTCTTCCAGTCCTTCTGTCAGACTGGGCATTTTGTTTGTGAAGTAGCCAGCTAACCTACCGTTTTTATTGTATATTTTCTAGTTCTTCTGGGTTAACAAGTTATATTACTCTGTTGATTCTCAAATCTATTTAGCAGTTCTCGTGTGTGTGTGTGTGTGTGTGTGTGTGTGTGTACATCCGGGTACACATGTGTATGTAAGCCAGAGAGTGATATCAGGTCAGTCTCCACTTTATTTGTTGAGGCACATTCACCCCCTGAAGCTGGAGCTCACCTGTTTGGACTAGTCTCTCTAGCCAGCTTGCCCCTGGGATCCTGTATCTGACTCCAGAGTGCTGGAGTTACCCTGGCTTTTAGTGGGCGCTGGGGATTTGAACTGTTCCTCACACTCCTACAGCAAGTCCTTATCCACCAAGTCATCTCTCCAGCTCCTCCTTAACAGCTCTGTTCATTGTTTTATTCTGTTTTATTATTCTTTTGGTTTGGTGGGCTTGTATCCCAGAGGTTCAGTACACCTTTTCCCAATGTTTTTTTTTTTTCCCATGATACTTTGCACGTTGAAAATTCACCCTCAACCGCTCTACTATCTTGTTGTTTAATAGCCTACAGTTCCTTGCCTCAGTTTTTCTGTTGTGTGGCATGAAGAGCTCTGCTCCTTGTCATTGGTGGGTGCTTCCCGAGTCACCCATGTCACCCTCACAGGCCTGCAGTGAGGTCCAGGCAGTTTCCCCAGTGTGTGTTCTGTCTCATTATCTTTCCACTAGCATCCCTGTGTGTGTCTGACTTACGTCTTGTGGTTTTCTTACAGTTTTAAATATGAAGCTGACGTATTCTGCAGGACAAGGTATTTTGCTTAGTTTTTTCTTCAAATAATTTTAGGATGTTTTATTTTTAAATATTTTCTCCCCCCTATTTTTTCTAATATGTTGAGCATTTGAGTTATTTTGCAAAGAATTAGCAACTCAGACCTATTTAGTCTGTCACTTGGGGACATGACAATGCCACTTGTCCCTGTTTATATTGAGGTATATACCCCACCCCCAGATAGGACCCTGCATAGTGCTTTGGTTTGCTTCTGCTCATTTTGGGATTTTGAGGCAATTAGGAGTTATTTTTGTGTCTTATTATCTGCTCTGCCAGCCTGTCTCAGCCTCGGGGAACATCTTTGGTTATTGGCTTTCTTTTCACACCCTACTTCTTTGTCGAAACTTCTTCTTAACCCTGAATTTTCTGCTTGTTTTAAGGTCTAAAACGGTAAAAACTTTTTTTTTTCTGCTTCCTGTTGATGATTGAGAACCCTCCTCCACCTGGTCCTGCCTCTACCTAGTTTGCACTGCTGAGTTAAAGAATTACACATTTGATAAACTGGTGTGGTGCAGTGGGTAAACCAGATGAATTCTAGGTCATCTGCAGCACAAGTTTGAGGTCACCTGGTCTACATGAGACTTTGTCTTAAGAATAAAAAAAGGAGAGTTATGCAGTCGGTGAATGAGTGTTGGCACATACTGATTTTAAGTGCCCCTTCTCTGGGATGCATTGTCAAGGAGGGTTGTTTGAAGGGGATAGCCTACTGAAGATATTTCCTCTGTGTCTTGATTGCTTGTCCCAAAGGCATGGTGTCCCAGCCAGAGATGTTTCCACACCTTCTTGGCCCATCCAGGGTGGAGATGGCTTCTTTCTCATAGAAGCTCCTCTGCCCCACTTCCTGCTCTTGACCCCAACACAGTGTGACCTGCTGTCAGCTCTCGCTGTCCAGGATGCCCCTGGAAGACTGTATCCATGGGAAAATACAGGACTCCCCAGTAATTCATACTACCTCCTGATTGCAGAATGCGGGGGTCCTCCTCCAGCTCTGGACCCCTTTCTTTCTGTAGCTGTTACTCTGCTAGTGTTGACCCCTCCTAAGACACTGCCTGCGAACTCGTAATCTTCCAGATATGCTCATCTGTCTCTTCCCCAGACACTATCGGCCTGCTCTGAGACATCCTCTGCAGTGACTGATTTCCACAGAATTCTCAGCACCAGCCTTCCTGGCCACTATAGTCACACTTAACACAATCACCAGGGAAGAGAGTCTCAAAGAAGGGCCACCTAGAGCAGGTTGGCCTGTAGTCACATATGTGGGGGGAATTGTCATGATTACAAATGTTTTTATTGCAATTACATTAATTGAGGTGGGAAGGTTCAGTCCACCGTGGGTGGCACCGTTCCCTAGGGCTAGGTCCTGGGCTGTGAAATGGTAGAGAAAGAGAGATGAGCAGGGGACATTCACTCTCTGCTTCTGACAGCTGCTTCAGGGTCACATAACCTTGGCTTCCCTGCTGATGGGCAGTGACCTGGAACTGTGAACTGAATACTATCCCCTCCCAAGTTGCATTTCCTCAGATCATTTTATCCTAACACTTGGGGGTTAAGACTTGAAAATATAAATTGTGGAGGGACATAACTTGGCCAATAAAATTTATTTCCTATTCACTCCCTAGCTAAA
>LZPO01017287.1:83402-98981 GCA_001675575.1 Neotoma lepida | reverse complement strand
GGTAGCCCAGGCAGGCCTCGAACTCACGAGATCTGCCTGCCTCTGCCTCCCAAGTGCTGGGATTAAAGGCGTGCGCCACCACCTCCCTGTGAGGGGTAACTCTTACTAAACAGGCTAGCCTATAGCCTGCAGGTCTGCCCATGGAGGCAGAAGTAGGGNCACCTTTCACAGGCCAGTAGAGAGATCCATATTGTTGGAGCCTCTGCCTCATCCCTGTACCCTGCTATAGCTGTGTTAGCAGCTGCCCTGTATAAGGACTGGTCTCACTACTGGGGCAGAGGTAGGACTGAACGTATTGAACATGATTGCTCCCTCTTCTAGGTCCCCAGGANCTCCTCTATCCCAGTCCCCCATGGTGGAGCATAGAACACACCAGCAAAGGGCTGGAAGCTGGCTCCTCTCTGGAATAGATGGGGACTTGTTCCCAGGCCTGTAGGTCTCAAGGAGTGAAGAAATGCAGAGCGAAGTAGAGGCCAGAGAGAGCCTGGGCTCATGAATAGCCATGTCCTCTATTCTGTTGGAAGTTCTCACCCCAAGGTGATGGNACAAGAAATAGGGACTCTGAGGGGTAGTTAGGTTGTGAGGGGAGCCTCAGGGTGGCACTGGGCCCTTACAGAGGAGACTCCAAAGCTCTGCCTTGCCACGATATGAGGAAGCAGTGAGAAGGTACTGCCTGTGAACCAGGGTGAGGATACAGCGAGCAGAGCCACCTGACCACCAAGCTGAGGACTGTGTCTAGGGTCTGCAAGGAGGTACTGGTTGTGAACCAGGAATCCAGTCCTCACCTGTCCTGGGTCTTGTACTTTCTGGACTCCAGCACTGTGAGAAATGGGTTTCTACTGTTTTATCCATTTTCCCCCTATTTTTGTGACTACCCTAGGAGGTGGGTGAGTGGAACAGAGTGGCTGCCTTTGACATTGCAATCCCAAGAGACTCTGCTGAGGGTCCTGCTGTGTCCTTGTGGGCCCTCCTTTGTGCTCATGGTCCTCTTAAATGGTCTCTTGTGAAACCAGGACCCAGAGGGAGTCCTGACTTCTCTTGTACCCTGTTGCCGATGTCAGGAAGTTGCTCACTTACTAGTTCCCTAGATCTAGGGCTCTATATGCCTCACCACACCCACACTGGCCCTGCAGGATACTCTTGTGCTTATGAGACAGGCCCCAAGAGGTGAGGTAAGATNTCCAGGGTTGTATCACCGTGGTTCCCTCTATAGGCTTAGTTCCTTTGATACTCCCACTGTGCCAGGGACCCTGGGTCCCATGTCCACCTGAGATCCTCTTAGGAGGTAGCCTGGGCTATGCCTACATCCTCATCCTGCAAGCTGCCTAAGGGTGGGCTGGACCTGCTGATTGGGAATGCCCTCATCCTGTGGTTTATACTTCTGACATGGTGAGTCTCAACTTCTGAGGGGAACAGGAGCAGCTCCTTGGCTGTGCTCTGGGCACACAGACCAGATGGGACCAGTGGAGAACATCTGGGGTGGGGCTAGCCAAGACTGCTCCCTCTGATCCATTCCCCACAGACATGTGCACCCCAGAGCTCTCGGAGGGCTTCTGAGTCTACTTCAAACCTTTCCTCTGCTGCACTCGACCCTGTGAGAGCTCTGNAATTTTCTCATTTGAAGAGGGAGTTTCTCACACCTCAAGCAGGGCTGGCACCTGCTGAATGAGGGTGCCAGAGAGTGCTAGGGCACTCTGGAGTATATATGCAAAACTCAATTTCATCTCTAGTATGTGTGTGTGTATGGAAAGCCTGGGCTATTTCCTAGGGACTCCAGGCCAGTGTGTTCCATCTCAGTGTCTTGCATAGGACAACAGTGACCCTAGAAAAATTAAAGACATGACCCGCAGGCTCAGCATGCTATAGGTAGTGGAAGTGGCAGACTGTTACCTCATTACCCCAGGTGACAGATGGAGCCTNTACTTGGTATGAGGTCGCTCACCACTCTGACATTGAACCAGTTTTGCTACCAATAACCTGCACCTGGCCAGATGCCTGGGGACAGCTGTCCTAGGATGGCTCTGCCAGCTCCTCCTAGGCCACAGTGGCCAGGCCCTGCCTTGTGCTGTGGGTCCCTGTGGACAGACCTACATGGGAACAACTTCAGATCTCAGGAGGTCAGCACTGGCCCCCGGGTGTCACAGACTGTGGTAGACATCCTTGCCAGTGAAGCTGCTTGAGAAGCCCATGTGTGGTCCCTGCCGGCCAGCCCTTCACTAATCACCAATTGGGCTTGACGCTGATCTTTCACCCCAGGCCCCTCAATCACAGGGGGCTGGAGTGACACGTGCCACTGAATTGAGTATGCTATTAGCAGAGAGCTGTCCTCATCCTCCTACAGTGGTCTCCACCTGGGATTTATGGCTCTCCACCCTCTTCTGGCCCCAGGCCACAAGAGCAATTTCACAGTGACTGCATTTGTCAAGGCTGGTGGCAGCTTAGGAGAGAGAGGGCTNGGGCCATTAACTCACTTCTGCTCCAGGACCATCCTCAGAGCCTGGCAAACTGAGGGGGCCCTGCTAGAAAGTTCTCCAATGGTGGGATGGAGAATGGGCAACCTGGGCAACTGAGGCTTGTGGAGAAGGGCCTGTCAAGGACATGTTGGAACAGGAGGCCAGAAGATTTCCTCCAAACTTGATGTCCACTGGCTCCTTTCTGGACATTTATCTGTGGCTTTAGAAACGCCAGCCTCTGTGTGTTTGTTACTGACTGCCACCACACTATGAGACTGGTCCCTCTTTTCCCCTTGCCCAGAGGGTGGCTGCTTTGTTTATCCTACCATGGAGCCTGCAGGAAAGGTTCTGGGTACAAAGGTCAGATAGGTCCCCCACTCCTGATCTCTTAGAACAGCAACAATTGTGGGGTGACCTCACCATAGGGAGTCACTGAGTTGGGACCTAGATGCTGACACATTGCTCCCATCTGAACCTTGGAGTCAGGAAGTTTGCAAATGTCCCTGTGTCATTTACTGTCCTTATCACTGACAGGAAGCNACTCAAGAGAGAAGGATTTACTGGAGCTCATGACTTGAGGGTGCAGTCCCTCTGGATGAAGGATTGGCTCATGGCTGGAGCAGCAGAGGTCAATCACTTTGGGCAGATCAAGGAGCAGAGAGAGACTGGACAGGCAGTGCTGATGGGTGGGGTTAGTCTTTGGGGGGGACACAATTCATGCCACAGCAAGGAGGCACTATCTTCCACCTCATGCTTAACTTGGTTCTGATCATTTGCTCCCTGTCTAGGGCCTCCAGGACACCTAGGTTCTGGCAAGTTCTTGGCATGGGTAACATGAAACTCCCAACCTCATTATCCCGTTTCCCTCTGTTTCGTTTTGAGTCCATGGCCCCGTAAGACTTCTACTGCGCAAGACTTCTACTGCGCATTACAAAGAGGGCAGGCACTCAGCTCAGGAACCTGGGGTCTTCTAAGCCCAGACTTTCCTCTACCATACCTTTCCAAGCTATGTCTGGAAGGTTCCAGCTGGTGGCCCTGTCTGTAACCTTGCTGCAACATCTTTACCACTCTGCCCCCTCCAGTTTCCTTCCAGCCTTGGCTTCTACCCTGCATGGCCTTAATGGGCCCTGTAGCCTCCTCCCTTACAGCCGTTGTCTCTTGCCACCCTCAGTCTGGATCCGTTAGTGACTCACATTAGAACAAGTGCACAGAATTCTTGGTGTGGGCTGTGCATGAAGACTCTGGTGGCATCCAGGACAGTGGAGCCCTGTCTGCATGACTGTCACAGCACTGCCCGTTTCTCACTGCTGCCTGGTCTCATACTTCATGTGGAANGAGCCCTTCAGTCACCACACAGACCATCAAGTCAAGACAAATTGGACAAAAATCAATTTTCTAAAAGACCCCTTGCTGATGGTCAAATGAGTGATGAGCAGGAGCCTTTGATGCCTCCTCCTTGTTGCTCTGAACAGTGGGGGTGGCCCAATTAGGGAGAATGGGGAGGAAGAAAGGTGATTCCCACCCCACAGGCAGAAGCCAGAGCAAGGGCCTGCCATGGGCATGGGGTTTCCACTTGGCAAAGGTTGCTGGGAGCCTAGAAATTACACCAAGAAAAGCCTTGGGTATCAGATACCAGACGTCTAGAAGGCTGCCTGGTAGAGAAGACTCCGACCTTCACATCGTTCTGCCCTTTTGTTCAGAGGCCAGTCACAGACCAGTTCATTCTCTGTCCCTTCTTCTCCCTGGGGGCCTACTCTATCACTGTGAGACACCCATGCCAAAAACACACGGCATCTTGTATCTATCCACCCAAACCCACACCGACTCTCCGATGGTCTCTGCAGGAGACCACCCAGCTTCTACCCCTCCTAGGAAAGATGTGTCTACACCCAACAGCCCAGTTTTTCCTAAATCTGTGGCCTCCATCCTACCTCTTCTGCATCAAGCCAGTCTCTGGCTGGAGCACCCCCCAGCTGGGTCTCAGAGCATGGTCTCATCCTGTGCGCCTCCATGAGAAGAGAACTTGGATAGCCTCATTCACTCCTTCCAGGCTGGGCAGGCCCAGCAGCAGCTGCAGCACAGGTCAGCAGAAGGCTTTCCATGATGACTGTTCAGTCCTGCCAAGGAGCCCAGGCTAGCATACCCATAGGCAGGGCTGCATGCAAAGCCTCAGCATGCTCTCCCGAGCTGTCTCAAGCATGGCATCAAGTCCTGGAGGTGAGGGGGAGGGGACAAAACCCAAAGCAGAGTGTCTTTACTCATGCAGGGGACTGTGGCTGGAACAGAACTGCACAGAACAGCAAGGCCTTTGTTTTGTTCCTTCTCCTAAAAACAGATCTGGGCATATTGTGAGTGATGGGTAAACACCACAGGATCTCTAATGGGTGGATCAACATGGCAGGGAAACATCCAGCTCTCCTTGAAGTCATACAGCATAGTGAGCGTGCGCTTGTGTGGTGGGTAAATGTATGTATGTGTACTTGTGCACAAATGTGGATATGTATGTGTATATGTGTGTGCCTGCATGTATGTATGCTTATGCACACTCTGAAGCAAGGCTACTTTGGAACAAGCTGCTTCCTTGTGGCAGAGATGTCCCAGTCACGTGGGTTAGTGCTGATCGTGGTGTGTTCCATTGTTCTGCTGGAAGCTCGGCTTTTCTCGCTAAAGACAAGGAAGGAATGGCCTGGGCTGGCTTGGCAGCTGTACTGCTGTTGTGCCACATTCCTGTGGCTTTTCTTCCTGGACACTGTTTGTCAGAAGGGCTCTGAAAGAGCATGCAAGATCAAAGCCAGCAGGAAGCATGTATGGAGACAAGCCAAGTAGAGTCAGGGTGCAAGTCCTGCACCCTAAGCTTTGAACCTGGTATGTGGAGCCTAGCATGGAACTAGTTAGTGAGTGGCAGGTGGAGGTNCAGAGGATCAGGTCAGAAATCTGCCTGAGCCAGGCTGGGAGTGGGTGGACTCCTGTACCCTGCACTCCGTGATGCTGCCTCCAACTCCAGAGGTTCCTGAAGCTACAGTAAACACAGTCCTTTGTGGGTGTACTGTGCCGAGTTCTTGGGGACCATGCCCTCAACCCCTGTGCAAAGACTCATTTGATCCTGAACTCAGAGGCCTCCTGGCCCTGAGTGACTTTGCCATGACTTCAGGGCCACCTCCCAGGCTCATCTTGTGCTGGTCACTCTCCCCACTGGCTTGGCTATGCTGAGCAGAACATGCCAGGAATGTCAGTCCCCTTAGGTGTAAACATGAGGCATTCAGAGGAGCCGTCTCTTAGTGAGCGGCACTGTGGGGGAGGACATCAGGAATTATGACTGCTCAGCTCCCTCATGGCGTGAGAGAAGGCTCTGCTGATCCCAGGGCTGTGGGGACTTAACAGGAAGAGGTCAACTCTTTCCTAAAACTGCTACCGTTTGCCTGGTGGTGGGGCCACACACTTTGATAACTCTATTAGCACACACAAAACGGTTCTTGCAGGATACATGTGTCCCAGAATCCCTCACAGTGGGAAGGAGAGTGGGGTCTTGAACTGAAGTGCCTTCTAGGCCTGTGGTTGTCCCTGTCCCACAGGGGCACAACGAAGACGTAAGAGAACAAGGCTATCCAAAGACCCTCCAGATTGCCATGTTGGGTCACATCTGAGGAACACAGGCTCAGAAGGTGGCCAATGGCATCCATTCCACATCCCTCCATGGCACTGGGGACAAAAACAGGAGGCATCTCANTTAGGGTGAGGGTCCCTAGTTTGCATGCTGTTGACATTTTTATTATTAACCACAATTGTCAGCTTGTTCTGAGCTCTCTAAGAAGACTTGGGAATCTCACAGCTCTTTATGAACTTCATGTACCTTGGAGTCTGGGAATGTTAGGACCAGATGTATCAGTGACTCAGAGCTGTGACACTTTAGTGGAGAGACACCAGACATCAACTTTCACACACAACCTTCACCTTTGGAGGAACACTGATCTTGTTATGACGTTGTCTCCAAACAGGGATTCTGCATTTCCCTGCCCCACATTTCCCATCACTCATAAAGTGAAAGACTTCTAGTCACGCACTGGCCCATGGCAAGCAGACATAGCTTGCTTTTGTGGACATATTAATGACCACTATGTCAATTTTCAGCTATTTTCAGCTATTTTCCGAAGTTCTCAGGCCCTGTGCATAGTCCTGCCCCTTCCTACCCAACTGCTTATGAAACTGTGAGCTATTGCTTGCCTTTGCAGAGTGAAGTAACTTCAGGCCCTGCTCCACATGCCACAGCACAGGGCTCAACCAGGATCAATCGCGGCTCACTCCCATCCCAAGCTAGCTCCCTCTGAGCTGGCTCTGCGGGCTGTGGACACAAACCTGTAAATGAGTTCCCCAAATCCACACTAAAGGTCTAATACCCTAGATGTCCATGCTGGCATATAAGGGACAAGATAGGACAGAATGCTAAGGAGATAATGGGCTTAACTGGTTCCCCTTAAATACCAAGGTTTGGTCTTGCCAGGACATTTTGGTTTTGTTTTGATAATTTTACCACGTGACTCATGAGCACACTGTGTGACTCTTGAGAGCACCAGGCAGGTTCCCACAGAGGCTTATGTCTCCTGAGGTCAAGGTGAGACTCCTGTCCCTAGTCATCCCATTTCAGGAAATGAACCACACAAAGGAAAACCAAGAACCTATGGCACACTTCATGCTGTCCTTGGTATCCTGCTCAGAGCAGTGGAAACATCTGGTGCCCATCTAGAAGGGACAGCTAAGGAAGTGTGCTGTGCACACGGTGGGGTGGCGTTCCCAACCTCAGTGTGTCCNGAGCCCTTCAGTCACCACACAGACCATCAAGTCAAGACAAATTGGACAAAAATCAATTTTCTAAAAGACCCCTTGCTGATGGTCAAATGAGTGATGAGCAGGAGCCTTTGATGCCTCCTCCTTGTTGCTCTGAACAGTGGGGGTGGCCCAATTAGGGAGAATGGGGAGGAAGAAAGGTGATTCCCACCCCACAGGCAGAAGCCAGAGCAAGGGCCTGCCATGGGCATGGGGTTTCCACTTGGCAAAGGTTGCTGGGAGCCTAGAAATTACACCAAGAAAAGCCTTGGGTATCAGATACCAGACGTCTAGAAGGCTGCCTGGTAGAGAAGACTCCGACCTTCACATCGTTCTGCCCTTTTGTTCAGAGGCCAGTCACAGACCAGTTCATTCTCTGTCCCTTCTTCTCCCTGGGGGCCTACTCTATCACTGTGAGACACCCATGCCAAAAACACACGGCATCTTGTATCTATCCACCCAAACCCACACCGACTCTCCGATGGTCTCTGCAGGAGACCACCCAGCTTCTACCCCTCCTAGGAAAGATGTGTCTACACCCAACAGCCCAGTTTTTCCTAAATCTGTGGCCTCCATCCTACCTCTTCTGCATCAAGCCAGTCTCTGGCTGGAGCACCCCCCAGCTGGGTCTCAGAGCATGGTCTCATCCTGTGCGCCTCCATGAGAAGAGAACTTGGATAGCCTCATTCACTCCTTCCAGGCTGGGCAGGCCCAGCAGCAGCTGCAGCACAGGTCAGCAGAAGGCTTTCCATGATGACTGTTCAGTCCTGCCAAGGAGCCCAGGCTAGCATACCCATAGGCAGGGCTGCATGCAAAGCCTCAGCATGCTCTCCCGAGCTGTCTCAAGCATGGCATCAAGTCCTGGAGGTGAGGGGGAGGGGACAAAACCCAAAGCAGAGTGTCTTTACTCATGCAGGGGACTGTGGCTGGAACAGAACTGCACAGAACAGCAAGGCCTTTGTTTTGTTCCTTCTCCTAAAAACAGATCTGGGCATATTGTGAGTGATGGGTAAACACCACAGGATCTCTAATGGGTGGATCAACATGGCAGGGAAACATCCAGCTCTCCTTGAAGTCATACAGCATAGTGAGCGTGCGCTTGTGTGGTGGGTAAATGTATGTATGTGTACTTGTGCACAAATGTGGATATGTATGTGTATATGTGTGTGCCTGCATGTATGTATGCTTATGCACACTCTGAAGCAAGGCTACTTTGGAACAAGCTGCTTCCTTGTGGCAGAGATGTCCCAGTCACGTGGGTTAGTGCTGATCGTGGTGTGTTCCATTGTTCTGCTGGAAGCTCGGCTTTTCTCGCTAAAGACAAGGAAGGAATGGCCTGGGCTGGCTTGGCAGCTGTACTGCTGTTGTGCCACATTCCTGTGGCTTTTCTTCCTGGACACTGTTTGTCAGAAGGGCTCTGAAAGAGCATGCAAGATCAAAGCCAGCAGGAAGCATGTATGGAGACAAGCCAAGTAGAGTCAGGGTGCAAGTCCTGCACCCTAAGCTTTGAACCTGGTATGTGGAGCCTAGCATGGAACTAGTTAGTGAGTGGCAGGTGGAGGTTCAGAGGATCAGGTCAGAAATCTGCCTGAGCCAGGCTGGGAGTGGGTGGACTCCTGTACCCTGCACTCCGTGATGCTGCCTCCAACTCCAGAGGTTCCTGAAGCTACAGTAAACACAGTCCTTTGTGGGTGTACTGTGCCGAGTTCTTGGGGACCATGCCCTCAACCCCTGTGCAAAGACTCATTTGATCCTGAACTCAGAGGCCTCCTGGCCCTGAGTGACTTTGCCATGACTTCAGGGCCACCTCCCAGGCTCATCTTGTGCTGGTCACTCTCCCCACTGGCTTGGCTATGCTGAGCAGAACATGCCAGGAATGTCAGTCCCCTTAGGTGTAAACATGAGGCATTCAGAGGAGCCGTCTCTTAGTGAGCGGCACTGTGGGGGAGGACATCAGGAATTATGACTGCTCAGCTCCCTCATGGCGTGAGAGAAGGCTCTGCTGATCCCAGGGCTGTGGGGACTTAACAGGAAGAGGTCAACTCTTTCCTAAAACTGCTACCGTTTGCCTGGTGGTGGGGCCACACACTTTGATAACTCTATTAGCACACACAAAACGGTTCTTGCAGGATACATGTGTCCCAGAATCCCTCACAGTGGGAAGGAGAGTGGGGTCTTGAACTGAAGTGCCTTCTAGGCCTGTGGTTGTCCCTGTCCCACAGGGGCACAACGAAGACGTAAGAGAACAAGGCTATCCAAAGACCCTCCAGATTGCCATGTTGGGTCACATCTGAGGAACACAGGCTCAGAAGGTGGCCAATGGCATCCATTCCACATCCCTCCATGGCACTGGGGACAAAAACAGGAGGCATCTCANTTAGGGTGAGGGTCCCTAGTTTGCATGCTGTTGACATTTTTATTATTAACCACAATTGTCAGCTTGTTCTGAGCTCTCTAAGAAGACTTGGGAATCTCACAGCTCTTTATGAACTTCATGTACCTTGGAGTCTGGGAATGTTAGGACCAGATGTATCAGTGACTCAGAGCTGTGACACTTTAGTGGAGAGACACCAGACATCAACTTTCACACACAACCTTCACCTTTGGAGGAACACTGATCTTGTTATGACGTTGTCTCCAAACAGGGATTCTGCATTTCCCTGCCCCACATTTCCCATCACTCATAAAGTGAAAGACTTCTAGTCACGCACTGGCCCATGGCAAGCAGACATAGCTTGCTTTTGTGGACATATTAATGACCACTATGTCAATTTTCAGCTATTTTCAGCTATTTTCCGAAGTTCTCAGGCCCTGTGCATAGTCCTGCCCCTTCCTACCCAACTGCTTATGAAACTGTGAGCTATTGCTTGCCTTTGCAGAGTGAAGT
The DNA here is from genome assembly GCA_001675575.1 of Neotoma lepida. NCBI lineage: Eukaryota > Metazoa > Chordata > Mammalia > Rodentia > Cricetidae > Neotoma > Neotoma lepida. The sequence continues at coordinate 88,820 of LZPO01017287.1, read as the reverse complement.
AACTTCAGGCCCTGCTCCACATGCCACAGCACAGGGCTCAACCAGGATCAATCGCGGCTCACTCCCATCCCAAGCTAGCTCCCTCTGAGCTGGCTCTGCGGGCTGTGGACACAAACCTGTAAATGAGTTCCCCAAATCCACACTAAAGGTCTAATACCCTAGATGTCCATGCTGGCATATAAGGGACAAGATAGGACAGAATGCTAAGGAGATAATGGGCTTAACTGGTTCCCCTTAAATACCAAGGTTTGGTCTTGCCAGGACATTTTGGTTTTGTTTTGATAATTTTACCACGTGACTCATGAGCACACTGTGTGACTCTTGAGAGCACCAGGCAGGTTCCCACAGAGGCTTATGTCTCCTGAGGTCAAGGTGAGACTCCTGTCCCTAGTCATCCCATTTCAGGAAATGAACCACACAAAGGAAAACCAAGAACCTATGGCACACTTCATGCTGTCCTTGGTATCCTGCTCAGAGCAGTGGAAACATCTGGTGCCCATCTAGAAGGGACAGCTAAGGAAGTGTGCTGTGCACACGGTGGGGTGGCGTTCCCAACCTCAGTGTGTCCNCAATGGTGTGGACAACATCTGAGGTATCTAGGTTTATGATTGGGGGGAGTCGCTGGCAATTTCTCCGCAGAGGACCTGTCCACCAAGGGGATCCATGAGCCACTGGGACACTGCAGTGAGGTACTGTCACTGCCAGGAAGAGTGAGTGAACCTAAAAGTATATGGACCTGGCAGACATGCAAAATGGATCAGCCAGGGAGAAATGCCATTATGAGGAAGGACTGTAATTGAGCCTGGCTGCGCACAGAGGATACAGCCCAGAGTGATGGAGAAGTCCAGGCAGGTCAATACCATAGAGTGCTCATTCAGGGGGGGCATGGAAGGCAATGGACTTCATTTCTCTTCTTCACTTTACAAAGATTTCTCCATTTACAGTGTGCACACGCCCCTCAGCCTGCTTCTGGGGCCGAGGGCTGATGCTGATGTCTCCCTGGGAGCAAGATNNNNANNTGCATTCTGCTTTCAAGGCCGTGGGCTGGACAAGAGCCTCCCGGCCCTCTGCAGAAACATATTTAGCACACGCTTCAAAGCACAACCAGCCTTTTAATTCTCAGACATGGTTCTTGGCTTAGCAGGGCTCTGCCCAGAGTGAGCCTCATGATGCCCCATGCTGTGGGCTCATAATACCTGCTTCTTGGATGAATCAACGGATTGCAAATCTAGGACAGTCAGCCAAAGTGAGACTGGAGACCTGCTCTTTCATCTCTCTGTTTCCACCGGCATCAGGAGAGGAGAGCCAAAAAGTCAGAGAGGAGCACAGTGGGTGGTCAGCAGCAAGCTCGGAAGAGACTGGTGCCAACTCCAGCCTAGACCTGCAGAGGCCGAGCCTAGGGGCCCCCAAGGGCAACAGGACTGACCACACTGCCTAGATGCCTCGGCCAGGCTGAGAAACACGCTGAGCCCTGGTTCCCATAAATCCGGCTTTCATGTGGTGTTGAATAGGACAAACAATGGATCTATTTCAGGCCACAGAGAACTGGCCCAGCCTGGGGCTCTTCTTGCAGTTGAGAGGCTCAGCATAGTGGCTCTGGAACCCTGGCCATGCCCAGAGCCCCAGGAAGCCAAATGCTACTGAGTTTTAGGTACTGAGAGTCCTGGAGTCTGCTGCTGGGCAGGCCCCATCTTAATCACAGGAGGATGTGGCCAAGGTTGGCTGCTGTATATTTACCCTGTTGTGTGGGTACCATTGGCCTTTAGCCTGGGGTCATATCTCCTAAGGAAAGAAACCCTTCCTGCTGCAAAGCACACCATGGTCTGTCTGTTTCTCCTTCTGTATTGCCAAGCCTCCCCGCAGGTGTCTCAGAATGCAAAGGGTCAAATCTGCAGTCTGATGGTGCTGGCTGCCCTCTCCTGGTTCTGTTGTCAGATGCTCAGGTCCCTACTCCAGAAGGTCACATCCTGGAAGAGTTGGGCCTGGCAGTCCTTTCCCCAAGGGAGACTAAGAAGTGTCCTCTCTGAAGGTAGCCACAAAGAACACCCCCCCCTTCCCGCAGAGCAGGTGTGGCGTTAGTTAAAAGCTGAGTCCTGAACCAGGAACACTGAGCCCCAGGAAGGTCCCTACTGTGACCCTGGAGAGGTAACCAGGCATATATGTGAGACANCCAGTGAATTGTAGGCTGGAGACTGATACTCTACACTCTGAGTAATGACCCATCAGTCCATGTCACCCCTGGTGACAGGAAAATCTTTTTCTCAGAAACAGGATCAATCCACTTACATTCCTATTTGGATTCTGAGCTCGCATGTTCTTCCTGGGACACCCTCACCCCCCAGCCCACTCCACAGGGCCTGGTTGCTTCTGAGACTCCTGTAGCCTACTCTACAAAGCCCTGGGGACATTCTTAGCCAGGTCCTAGAAAATATTTAACCTTCCCTATTGTGTTAGGAACGTGACAGGTAAGTCAGTTGGTAACTCAAAGGAACTGGGGATGGGCTGGGTTATGGCAAGCAGATCAGCACTCTCTAGCAGTCTGGGGTCGGGGAGTCAGGTCTGCCAAAGGGTCTGCATAACACTGGGTTGGTGCCGCTTCTACTCCTGCTGCTTTCTGAGTCTCAGGTATCCCGTCCCCTGACTGGGGTCTGTGGTAGATCCTCGGACCTGTGTCAGCATGTCCACCTTGGTGATGCCCTTGGAGAAAATGCCTCAGGTACATCCTTCTCAGTCCAGAGTCAACACCAGCCNTTCCTGAGACCCTGGGAATCTTTTCCTACGAGGCAGAGAAATACATAGGATAAAGAAGCCCATGGGCAAAAACATATAGGTTATGTGAGGTCTGTCTCTCTGTTGGAGGGGTCATAAATGCCCACATGCTAAATATTCGTTGCTGGGAACCCTACTCAACCTCTCAGNGAGGCAGTTGACAGNTGTTACTCAGTTGTGGCAAACTAAATAACTTCCTAGTGAGATGTCTGGCTCAGTGGCTCAGTTAACTCTTTGGGTCATTNCAAAGCCCCCAGTTAGAGCCCTTGGACCTTCCTGTGCTCAGGACAGAGCCCATAGCCCCATAGCAATGCCTGGATCCTTGGCTTCAGCATGATCCTACAGTTCTGCCTGGCTGGTATCTGGATCCATTGGCCGTCAGCAACCCAGATGCTCTTGAGGGCACTGGGGGTACAGTATTGATTCTGGACTCTGGCCTTGGGCAGCTCCACACCCACCTTGCTCTAGATGTCCTCTGACTCCAGGCTTGGCCTCTACTGCAGCCCACCTCTTCCTCTATCCTGTGGGATAGCAGCGACGGATGCCTGCTTGCCTGCTTGTGTACATTGTTAAGTGTGTATATACCTGTGTATGNGTATGTTTGCAAGATAGTTTCAGCTAAATGGAATATTCGAGGCACAAGNAGATCCCTGGAGATGTTGGAGATATAAAACTTAACACTAGGAAAGTACTCATCCATCGCTTGAAATTCAAATGCATCCTGTATTTCTCCCAGCCACCTTGCCATTCCTAGGACACCCTCCACCCCCCACCCCCGCCATCTCATCTCACCCCAGGTCAGGCCCCCTTTGTTTCTGGAGGCTCTGGGTCTGACCTGGGACCTGCTCAGAGATTATATATGGTCAGTTCAGAGAAGAGAATGAGATATTTTAAAATAAGGTGATCACATGCTTGCACATTCCAGCTTCAGAGCTGTAAGTGGTCAGTCTTATGACATGGAAGGAGGCTTTGATCCCTTGAGAAGGACACAAACCCTGTCTTGGGGACCAGCTGTGCAGTATCATGTGAGCANGGTGCCCCCTGGAGTCCATCTCNGAAANATGCAACTCAAAGTCCTAGTTTGGGTTCCTCTGAGCCCCTACTTCAAGCAGCCTGGAACCTGCTGTCTCACCTCAGGCCGTTCTAGATTTCCACTGTTCCCTGTCTCTTAAAGCTGTCACACTTGCATCAACTGCGAGGATGTGTAGGGATTCCCACCTGGACGGGCTTTTCCAAGTCAGCTCATCACTCACCCAGAAGTCTCCCTTTTCATGTTCATAAGGTATAATGTTTAATTATGCTTTCATTAAAATAGNAGTCCTATAGGACNCTGTGGATTGGAGAACAAATGCAGGCGACATTAGAAGGTTGTCCCCTCCCTTTGTGGGAGCAGGGGCAGCACTTCCTGAGGGAAGCATGTTTGCCAGTGCATGTTTAGAGGGACAAGGGACAGCAGGGCAGCTTTCTGAGTTCCAGCACTGTGTAGTCAGGTGATGTAAGACCACCCTCCTGGACTGTGTGTCTAGCCAGAAGACTCACAGCCCTGTCTGTGAGTCAGACACTACTCCGTCAGTCTCTGGGACACCTAGGTACCCATCCAATAACACCACACAAGAAGGAAGACAATTTACCTTCTGGATGGAGGACTAGGGGCTGGGACAGGCTGGGAGCTGAAGGGAGAAGGCAAGACTGTAGAAGACGGAGGCAAGGTTCCCAGCTGTGGAAGGCAGTCTACGAGCCACCCCCGCCCCCCCAATACTAACTCTAGCCACAGTCCAGGAAGCAGGAAACTACCCTAGGATCAGTTACAGCCTGAGGCTTGGGAGTGCTGGGCTGTGTAAACAGCTTGGAAGTATTCAGAACACATTAAAGCCAGGCTGACGGTTTGGTGGGGAGGAGAATGTAGGAGGCACAGTGACAGGATGGATTGTGGCCTCGGGACTTTAAATTAGGAGCAAGTGTCTGTGCCCAAGTTGGGACAGCTCAAAGTTGAAGGCCAGCTACCCTGGGCTCTGCCTTCTAGGAGAGCAGAGGTGGGTTGGGCCGGCACCTTGGAGTACAGGCAAATGTGAGGCTCAGGGACTATCCAACAGCCATGTGTAGTGTCCCAGGATAGACAGCAGGGGGCGCTAGATANCTCTGAATCATTCCCAATCCTGGCATTCCCTGCAACCAACCGCTGTTCCAAGCTGACTGCCATGGGAGGTAACGGGGTGAGGGGGCGCTCTGTCCAAAAAGACTGCCTTATATAGCCTAAGCAGCTCCTGACCCGAAGCAGAAAGACACTCCTCAAGTCTTGGGTGTCTCTACAGGAGGTCCTATGTGAGGCAGGGGAGCAGGGACTGTTCCCCAGGCACTGGATATCTTCCAGGCTTCAGGGCAGTCACTGGGCAGGTTTCAAACGTGCCACCCTCCATGGTACTGAGCCTGGGCCCACCCTCTGTGGTACTGAACCTGGGTCCACCCTATATGGTACTGAACCTGGGTACTGAACCTGGGCCCACCCTCTATGGTACTGAACCTGGGTCCACCCTATATGGTACTGAACCTGGACCCACCCTCTATGGTACTGAACCTGGGTCCACCCTCTATGGTACTGAACCTGGGTCCACCCTCTATGGTACTGAACCTGGGTCCACCCTCTATGGT
>LZPO01017287.1:55761-76917 GCA_001675575.1 Neotoma lepida | reverse complement strand
GGCAGCGCGGAGCGGGGCGTGGGGGCGGGAGCAGGGCCGGCAAACACGCGCGGGAGCCCACGCCCTTTGCTGGGGAAGCGGGAGNTGGTGGTGACAGTCGCAGGGCCGGAGTCCGGGTTAGGCGAATTGCAGCGAGGAAGCAGGGTTTGCTCGTAGACAGTTCTCTGGCTGGGGCTCCTGATAAAGGGAGAGAAATCCCAAGCGAGGTTTATGGATTGACTGGCCGCCAGCCCCAAGCCCTGGGGGGAGGGGGAGGGGCGATGTGTGGCATTTGTGTGCATTGCGCTGGGACTCGGTTAATTCGTGTAGACGCACAGACTCTTGGCGCGGTCTTAGGCCTTTGATCTCCACCATGGTCACAGAGCGATTTTATCTGGAACCAGTGAGGTGGCCGGCTCTTGGGTATCAGTCTCTTGCTCCCCTTCAAAGCTCAGCGAGTAGAGAGATGCTCACTCAGATGCAGCCCCGTCCTTAGAGGGGTCAGGTATGGCCAGAAGAGGCGGATTGCAGATCCTAAGTGTAATAGCAAGGGTGTGTGTGTGTGGGTGCCCTACAGAAGTACCCATGGGATTTTGGTTGGCTCAGTTGAGGCTCTGTCTCTTATACACATCTAGATGTGTATAAGAGACAGGATGCAGCCCCGTCCTTAGAGGGGTCAGGTATGGCCAGAAGAGGCGGATTGCAGATCCTAAGTGTAATAGCAAGGGTGTGTGTGTGTGGGTGCCCTACAGAAGTACCCATGGGATTTTGGTTGGCTCAGTTGAGGCTCAAGAGAGGAGCTTCGCATGAGCCAAATGGTGAAGGATGTGTCCTGTTGCTTTATGGACATGGATGAAAAGAGCCACCGGAGCAGAGCTCCNGAAGANTGATGCTCCCTGGCCCACAAAAGGAAGGGAATGCCATGTATTTGGGCATGGAGGGCAGGGAAACAGGCAGGGCCGCATCATGGAGCCTGAAGAATGAGTGAATGGGCTCTGTGATCCAATGCTGAGGCAGTTGCGTCCAGCCCCTGCTCCTCAGTACTGCAGCAGGTGGTGTGAGGGCATCATAGTAAGGAGACATAGGCCAACTTCCTGTGGAGGTTGGTCCTTTGGAGGCTCTGGAGTTTGGGTTTGTAGGAAGACAGTAGAGAGACGGAAACAGGAAGAATGAAGACTTGAAGAGGTTCTGAGTGAGACAGTGAAGGTAGGGGAAGCTTGNTCAGGATTTCAGAGGCAGAATCTGTATGGCTTACTGTGGTGNTGGGGCTAGAGAGGGAGGGTGAGAGTCCAGAGAGCAGATAAAAAGGGAATAGTGGATGTGTTCCACCATTTGAGAACCGGGAGAGGGTTGAGCATGCAGCCTTGGGGCGATAGGGCCCAGGCAGAAAGGGACCTGGGCCAGCTGCCCAGGGTGCTGCTGCNTGAGGTCTCTGCTCCTACTTTTTGGGTGACTAAATGGCACAGAGTCCTGAGAGCATCAGATCTCACAGATTGAGTGTGACCTGATTTTACCACCACCATATGGTGGCCACCCTAGAGGGTCCTCTGAAAGCAGCATCCCAGACCTCAGTGCCNGGATGATCAGCTTCCCAAGGGGCACGGCTGCATTCTCAGTNATCAGGCTTGCTGCTGCACTTCTGTGTCATGTGGCATGGTCCAGGAGGGGGCTGAAGACTCCAGCAAGAGAGTACTACACAAGGCAGTGCCAAGGAAGACTCAAGGAACACAGGACCTTGAGAGACCTTTAAAATAATTTGCTTGGCTTCCCCGTTCACACTACTTCCTTTGTCTGGAAAATTCTGGCTTCAGCTTGAGCATTCTTCCTGTCACTGAGTGTTCTGTTCCAGGGAGGTGGGATGGATATGGTAATGGACCTGCCACCTGCTTTTAGAAAACAAACACATGGAATGACCTTAGCTTTCATTCCCCAGGCTGGAGGGAGCACTGGCCTCTTGATGGACTTGGCAGCCAATGAAAAGGCAGTTCATGCGGATTTTTTTAATGGTGAGTGTGCCAGGATTGGTGTCAGGCTTAATCTGAATTTCCTCTGCAGTGGGCAGCTTTGTGTCATGGATAATTTGGATCATGGAGCNGTGTAGCCCAGACCTTATGCCCTTCTCAGTCCTGTGCCAAGTATATGGAGTGGTCACCTGGCTGTTAGCTCTGGCTGTCAGCCCTATTTGAGGGGGAAAACGTGAAATCAATCCCTCCCCAGCTCACTACCCAAGGTTGAGTTTGAGCACTGGTATGGATAGCATATGCAAATGGACACATGGCTTGTGGCCTGTATCCCAGACCTGGGCATATGGACCTGCATGGCTCTGTCTTCCCTCTACTTTGTCCTATTGGTGGCTTGTTCCCTTTCTTTCCTGGGTCACACCTGTTTGCCCACCTGGATTCTCAGGGCCTCTGCTGCCTTTGCAGANGCACAGCTGTGCTCTGCTTGAGTTCACCCTGTGTCTAAAGTCAGGACGGAGGACGTACTTCTGTCTCATGGCTCAGAGCTTTCTTGGTTAGAATANTTTACCAAAGAAACAGTGAAAGCCGACTGTAAAGTCTCTAGGCACATGACCGGGCATGTACGTCATTTCTGATGTCTGAGGGCCTCATTCCTACTGGTTAACCCTGACTTAGGGTTCAAATGGCAAGTGGAAATTCAGGCTAAGTTTCCTGTTGGGAGGGTAGGAGTGTTTTTCTCCCCTTTCATGCCACCTTAGCTCTGGTGCANGGCTCTCCAAAGAACCATGCCTCATCAAGCCATGTTGGTTTCTAGCTTACTAGGAGCCTTGAAGTCCTGAGTCCAGATGGGCTTTGGGGCTCATTGGCATGTGACTGCTGCTTGAGTGGGGAAGCCACCTNTCAGATGGTGCATTCCTCCCTTGGGGATGTTGCTTCTCCCCAACTGGTGTCAGAAGGGTTGTGGGGTGGGGGAGTGACANATAACACTGGAGCCTTCGAAGACATTTTTCTAAATTCTGCTCAAGGAGTAGATNGTGCAGAACTCTTCCCAGTGCAGCCTTGTGGCCCCTTGGGAGGCTCCTGGCTGTGCAGGGTGTGCCCCTATAGGGCTCATAGTGTTGAAATAGGACTCCCTCAGAGTCCCATTCATCTGTGTCAGCTCATGGTACTTGAGGGACCAGCTGTGTACCGTGTTCACTGTGTGNGATGCTATAGGCAGCAAGTAGCCTGGCCTGCTCTGTCAGGGAGCACCTGATACCATGGGCAGCATCTACCCGGCTCCCAGTAGCCATGCTGGACAGGGAAGGAATAGGAAGGATCCTTGTCTCTGNTCCTACCTACTCACTGCTTGAGCTCAGGAGAGTGTTTGCTATTTTACAGTTTGGGCCAAACCGTGGTGCTTAGGAGGCCGTTTATTGTGGGAGGCCTAAGAGACTTTTGGCTAGGCTTCTACCAAGGCCTTTTGGCTTCTCAAACAGATGGGCTTTGGCGCTGTTGTCTGGTGGGCAGTAGGTCCTAACTATGGATCTGACACTCTCTTCCCTTACTGTGGTTTATAAGTAGTGGAGGATCTACACAAGGCGGCAGACAGACAGATGAGAGCCCTGACAAGCTGGGCAGTATTGTGTGTAGAGCACTATCATAGGGAAGCTTCTCTGGTGACAGGAGTGGTGTCAGGGCAGTAATCACCTAGAGAAGTTGATGTCGAGGTCAGGAGGCGGGAGAGTGGAGCAGTCCTGCATGGCCAGAGCTGCACTGTAGACACTGCCTTTGCCCAGAAAGGTCTAGTGTGGGAAAACAGGAGGCTTCCTTCCCGTCAGTTTTGGCCACCCAGGAGATGAACTCTGCACACTTCCACTCTCCTGGTGCAGGGATGGCACTGCTGTCCTCATGGTCAGTATAGCTGCCAAGCTGTAAGGTGGTTGTGCATGTGTCCACAGCACTCTCATGTGCTTTATTAAAAAAATGCCTTCTAAATTAAAACGTGATTAATTGTAGCCAGAAGTTTTCCTATGTTCCACCCAGCCTGCAGCAGCTTATAAAATAATCATTCAGACTTAATATTAATTACAGACTGTTTGGTCTATGGCTCAGGCTTCTTGCTAGCTAGCTCTTTCATCTTAAATTAACCATTTTCTATTAATCTATGTTTTTCCACGTGGCTTTGTGACGTTACCTGTCTTCCATTACATCTTGTTCCCCCAGCAGCACTCAGTGTGTCCTCTGACTCAGCCTTTCTCCTCCCTGTATCTCTGCTTGGATTTCCCTCTTGCCGCTAAGCTGCCTTGCCATAGGCCTAAGCAGCTTATTTATTAACCNNTGATAGCAATACATATTCACAGCGTACAGAAAGACATCCCACAGGCTCAGGCTCATTATTAACCAGCTCTTACAACTTAACTCAACCCATTCCTGTTAATCTATGTTTTGCCACGAGACTTCATGGCATTACCTGTTCTCTCACATCTTGCTTCTCCTGGCGGTGACTCACAGCATCTGCTCTGACCTCACCTTTCTTCTTCCTGTNTCTCTCTTGAATTCCCTGCCTGGCTCTATTCTGCCTTGCTATAGGCCATAGCAGCTTCTTTATTAACCAGTGGCAGCAATACATATTCCCAGGGTACAGAAAGACCATCCCACAGCAGTTAAGAATATACTTAGACAGAACTGCCCCCCAGAGTTCCATCTGCTCCCCCTGGCTGGATACAGTTGAGAGCCTGTCTTGGGGAGTCCTTTACTGTCTTCTACTTTCTCTGCCTTTCCAGCTGTTGTCAAATTCATTTTGAAGCAGCTTCCTCTCTTGCTTGTCCTGTACCTGTTAATGTGTTATTTTTTTATTTGTTTTCATAGATTTTGAAGATCTCTTTGATGATGATGATGTCCAGTGAAGCCATCCANTCGTATATGCTCCATATTTGTGATGTGTCTCGAGTTTCTCAGGACAGGATCGGATGATCGTAGAGACTTTGCAAAGATCATTAGAAATCTGAACCTGGTCAACCAAAGGAGGGGGACTGTCTGAACCAGCTGGGCGTGCCTGTCTCTAAAAACGCTAGCCCTTTGTTGTTGTTTAANTTAAAAAACAGCACCGAACTGACTTTTAGATGAGTGTTGCAGTCTCCCTCTCCCCTTATGTGAACACATAANAAACTGCATCTGTTCCCACAGCAAACACACCATGCTGCTGTCCATGTGCAGCGACTGGGGATGCACACTGTCTGGGTCAGCGTGGGCTCTGCCAGAGTACGTTAAAGACCTGACTAAAGGTGCCGTGGCCCTGTGGATGGAGACCCGCTATGCACCACNTTTTCTGCAGCCTCTGTTTGAGAGCTGCTGCTATTGCAGGACCCCAGGTTGGAAGATTCAGGATGCCTAGAGTGGTGACTTTGAAGGAGGTACCTTCTCCATGAGAAATGCCATGCTGGTTCTTCTCAAAGGAGGGTACAGAGGCTGTGGGGGACAGTTTTAAAAGACTTATTAGCCAAGNTCACAAATGGCTGAGACAGTTAAGATTACTATTTCCTATCGATTTCACAGTGAAGGCTTGAGGAGGCCTTTGCCAGGTTACACTGTTCACCAGTTTCAGAGCTGGAATTGCCAGTACCTTAGTNTCCTTACGGGAAGACAAGGACACCGATGTCTGAGGTATCTTCTGGGTTTGCGATCCCCAGTCTTCAGCAGGTAGGAAAGACCTTGGGTGAAGGAAAGAGCTGTGTAGTAACTACTTATATGTGCAGAGAACCTTATAAGGACATGGCGTGGACCAGAGACCAGAGCTGGGAACCCCAGAGGACTGCCTTGTGCCTTTAGTTCAGACTAGTGTAGTCCAAACTGCATCAGGGTAGGGGTCTGCACATGTGNGCCTGTACATGCTCTGTGGTGTCCNCCTTTCCCTTCACAGACACCCTGCAAGCATCCAAGTTGGTGACAAACTAAAATTGAGCCAGTTGCTCTGCTAACGGTACTGAGGAGAGGAGGGAACTCCCTCCCCTCTGACCTGTCAGGGTCAACTCCAAGTGTCCTGCTGATGGCTTCTACTTTTTCCAGTGACACACCTTCAGAGAGGTTGTGTCCCATGGGGAACACTTGGGGACATTTCGATTGGTCTGTTTCTGGCATGTCTCACAGTCTCATGGCTAGCCAACAGTGGCCNTGCTTCTGCTGTGGGAGATGGNTGTGCCAACATTCCATGAGGGCCTTTTCTTACCCAGGGCAGGGGAGCAGTAGGTGATCCCACATAGTAACAGCCATGGTTTATTTGGAGAGTATTTTCTGCTAATCAAGAGTTTTGTGATCCTTGTTCAGCCTCTGAGGGGAGGGTACTAGGGAAGTCCTGTGTGGGTCACATGGCCTTTGAAACAGCAGTGGAGAAGAAAACTTGTTTGGTGTCTCAGTCTGTCTGTGCCACAGGTAAGGACTTTGGAAGGAATGCTTCCTTCCCAGCCTTCAGGTTTGGTCCTGGGTTGGGTAAAAGCACTTGTCCCACTGTGGACATTGCACCAGGATCAACACCAGCTGTGTGAATGGGAAGACACTANTGTGTTACCAGGATGTGGGAAAGTGCTAGGGAGGAGAGGAACCTCGGAGTTTATTTTTGTTTATTTTGTTTTTGAGACAGGTTTTACTATGTATGCCTGGCTGTTGCTGTGTAAACCAGGCTGCTCTCAAACTCACAGAGATCTTCATCCTGAGTACTGGGACTAAAGGTTTGTGCCACCACATCCAGCAAGCATCCAAGTTTGTGACAAACTAACGCTGAGCCAGTTGCTCTGCTAACATAGCTGTGCTTTTAGAAGAGGGCTCCTACTGGTTTTAGGAATCCACTGCTGTGATTACTGCTGGGAGCAGAGATGAGATGCCGAGAGAAGTCTCAAAAGGCCCTTTGTCCCTCCAGAGGCCAAAGCTGAGCATTCAGGAGCTGTGTTGTCTTTTATCCACGATGACCTACAGGCCTCAGGTGGAGTATCAGCCAAGGTCAACTGAGCTTCCTGCTTCAGCTACACCCTTCTCNAGGGAGCAGGATCAAGCACAGTGAGGCACCATGGGCCTTCTGTCAGAAGCATCTAGTCCTGGATCAGCTAGTGCAGTTTTTTGGGCAGCACTGAATTGTCCAAGCTATACCGCAGGTTCTGAATAATGGTTCCCTGATGAATCAGAATACAGTTATAATGGCTGCTAGGTGACTTGAGGAGAGTCAATGTTATGTGCCGTCAGGTGGCTGTCACCTCAAGGGCAGCAGCAGGGAAGTCTAGCAACAGTCACTGTATTTGAGGGATGACCTTGTCCCCTTGTCCCCAGCACCAGGCCAACCATCCGACATAGGGTAGGTTCTCAGCAAATGTCTGCTAACTGTAACCATACAACAGCATACCTGATGTGCATGGGATTTGCAAACCATGTCCTAGGTCCTAAGGAGGAGAGAGATTCCAAGCCGTGTCCCAACAAGAGCCCTGATTCCATCTGCAGTGGCTCTACTTAAGTCACTTCCCAAAGGCTGTGCCTCCTAATACTTCCCGGGGTGAGTTTCATGTCAGTGGGGTGGAGGTGGAGCACAGAAGCAGACAGCTCACCTGGGAATTGGAGAATGTGCGAACATGGACAGCCTGACACCAACCTAAAGAGGGCAAGGAACCTAAACACATCTGCAGTGTGCTGCCTGGTCCAGGATGTGTGTGTGAGAGAGGGGGAGGGGGGGCTGGTTAACAGGTCCTGGAGCTCAATGCCTGGGTCAGAGCCCAACTGTCCCTGTGACCTGAGGCTGGCCTGTCTCCTGAGCACTAAGGTAGCAATACTGTCTTCGTTGTGGCTACAAGGAGAGTCAGCAAATTACTCAGGTAACATTCAACAGCATCCTGCACACGGCAGCCAAGCACTGTGTAATAGCTGTTTTTAGCACATTTATGTTTATGGATTGCAAGAACTCTGCTTACCCTTGGCTTCCCTGTAAACTCCTGAACCTCGTGAAATTCCTGTCCTTTCAGTGGATACTGACTTGCCATTTGGCTCAGGTTGTCCAGGATTCTGAGGTGCCAGACCCCATACTGTGTTCTCTCTCCTCAGAGGCCATCAGCAAGGCCAGATGATGATTGGTTTGGAAGTCACTCTAGAAGCAGGTCACAGAGCCAAAATGCAATATTCTTTAGAAAAGTGGACTTAAAAATGGCACAGAAAACAATATAAAGGAGTTTGTAGAACAGCTTGTCCATATGCCAAATACTCAAAAACAGCTGGAAAGATATAAATGTTCTGAGAAGATGAAGCCCTGTCCATTGGTGGTGAAGGGGGTGGAGGTGGAGTTGACGTCACAAATCTGCACCCAGCATCTGCACATAGGAAGCTCAGGGAAGAAATGGACAGCAATATTTTAATGGCAAGACACTCCAGTTTCCTTACCACAGTGGCCAGATTATCCAGATAAAAATGATTAAAAATGATAAAAACCCAGAGCGGATATACCTGAGAGGCTTGCACAGAGCATCCCACACAACAGCAGCAGTGGACACATCCTTCCCCCAGGCTGAGAGAAGTGTCTTCTGTCGGTCTGTGTGGAAGCCCTGTGGCAACAGTGATGGACACCAAAGGGGCATGTGCCGTTAACACAGCAGTGCAGTAAAGGGACATTTCTTCCAGAGTTTTTACATAACCAAATTGTGGAACCACAATGGATGCTCAGCTGCTGGGGAGGTGACATGTGGCCATCCTGCACTCAGTGAACGGTGAGCTAAAGCTCTCACCTCATCACAGAGGGGTTGCCTCAGGGCCTATGGTGGGAAAGGTGGGGTACAGAGGGAAATGCATTAAATGACATTTTTACCTGTTTATGTGTACAAAAAATGTATGCTGTGAATAAAGGTATATGTTTTTGGGTGAGTATATATGATGTATACATATATACAAAACTTATTACCTGTACAGCCCATGTTAATCTATGGGCTCTGATCACAAACACCTACATGTGTGATTGTATGTGTATGTATATACTAATGTTCCTAAAAGGTCATGCTTTCAGCCCTATGAAGAAGCATGTGCAAATCCAATGCATCAGGTGTGAGGGCTGGAGCTCAGAGAGCAGGGCAGGTGCTCCACCTGGATGGAGCTCTTGCAGGTGGCCCCATGCAAGCAGAAGAGGCACCTTAGGAGAAGGCGCTTAGTCCAGAGGGAGNGGGGAGAATGGAAAGCCAAGGTGGGTGGCCACCTGGGGTGGGCCAGGCAGTCCTAGGTAGAAACTGGCACCCAGGCTGGGGTCTTACTCCATTTTCTTNGGTTTCTTTATGCTAAAATAAAAAGGAAGGTTGACCATCAGGGACAAGGTTTGTTAGCTAGTACGTGCTGTGAAAGTGAGTGACTTCATGGTTCGGCACTCACGGGGACTTGAGTTACATCTGGACAGGTACATTTGGTCTGCAAGCATGCAAGTCCTCTTTCCTAGCCAATTTTGTCTAGATCATCTGGAAGGGACCTACAGAGGGAGGGGTTCCTCTAAAGAGCAGCTGCACCAGGGTCTCCTGGAGTTTCCCTGTACTCAGGGCTGTCTGCTCTGCTCACGTTGTGGCAATGCAGAAATGGGGGTCCACAGATTGGGGCTTTCTGCATGCAGGACCTGGGATATTTGTTCTGATCAGCAGTCTCTGGTTGGGTGTTTTGTTTTGCTTAGTTTTTGCTTTTGTCTATTTTAACTTCAAATTTTATTTTGCTGAGACTTAATTTATACTGCTACTTGGGAAGCTCAACCTTGTGTCCCCAGTTGTGCTCAGTGCAGTTGCATAAATATTGGAAAAGCCTGAAAGAACTCTTGCTGAGGCAGGAAAACCACAAGACCCACCCTGAAAGTAACATTTGGGGTAATTATAGATTTATTTATTTGACATCTTACTGATGAACATGGTTCCAAAAGATGTCACTCATTGCAAGCCAGTGTGGAGCCTAGCATTTATCCTCAGAACATTCTGAGGAAGGGTACAGTGGGCTCACTTTGCAGATGGGCANGCCAGAGATCACAGGATAGGATGGGCACCCAGCCTAGTGCTGAGGTGAGCAGCAGGATAGACTGTCTTTGGCTGCAATGTCCATCTCTGTAAGAGACCCAGGGTCTGATCTCAGTCAGTGAGCTGAGATCTGCCTCCCCTGTGGTCTTCACTGAGGGGGATGACTGCAATATCAACTTCAAGACACTGACAATTTCTGCTCAGCTATAGACTCTCAAGGAAATGGGCAAGCTAAGATGCTGAGGAGGTGTTCACAGTTCACACATCTGACGTGATTTGCCAAGAACAGTTTGCCTATGTCAGAAACTATAAACCAAGAGTAAGCATTTCCAAGCTAATGAAAAAGTAGCAAAAGATGTTTTGTGTATAACTCATTTATATTTATAACTCCATATAAATGTCCAGAGAGCTCCTATGTGGTGCCCAGACCCATCAGCCATCATCAAAATGCAAATTAAATTGACAGTGAAGATCTAGTCCACATTGATTTCAACAACCTAAGTGCAAAGTTAAAAAGATGGCACCAAATACCATCACGATGATGGAGTCACCCTTGAACTTCCATAGCTAGTAGGCGTTTCACGTGATATGATTACATTGAGAAGCTTCAGTTTCTTAGATTATATAGTCTACAGAACACTTTCCCCCAAATTCCACATTTAGGTATTTCCCTAAGAGAAATGAGGAGTGTGCATGCACTACAGAGATTTTCCTCAAGGTGTTGTGCAGCATAAATATGGAGCCCTCAACAAGCCCNGGTTGGGTTAGGTGGCTTTTGATGGAGGTGTTAAGGAAATTCGACAGCCTTTCAACAGATGTGCTTGAACTAAATATTTACTTGGAGTTATTATCTCCAGCCCTTTCCTCACATCGAACATAAACNTTAATTTGAAGTGGATTGTTGATGGAAAGCTACATTACTAAAACAAATCAAACAAAAAACAACCAACCAACCAAAAGCAAACAAACAAAAAATAGAGTTTCNTGGTTGTCTTAGCAGTGGACAAGGTTTCAGGACAAAATAAAAAACAATGGAAAAACTAGTTACTTCAATCTAAAAGTTAACACTCCTTGAAGAACATATGCTAAACTGAGCTCGGCATGAGACCGTGCCCTGTGCATGAGTCCCTATGTAATAAGTCTCAGCAGAGCNTGGCAGTGAGCAAGCCCAGACCTGACACAGCTTGTGTCCTGGTAGCAGCCTGTCACAGGTGGCCAACCACGTTTAGGTGAGGGAAAGCAGGTGGATCTCGAACCTCTCCTGCTTTCTGACTGTGCCAGAGCATCATGGCAGATGGAGCTCTTGAGCCTGTTCTGGATTTGAGGGCATCCTCCATGNAAATGCTCACTTAACTTCAGCTTGTTTGAGGTTTTTCTAATTTAAGAAAATAGAAAAGCAAAAAAATATTTTCACTACACTGTAAAATCTCAGTAAGAAGATAAGACATCTCCACCCCATAGGCTAAATACTGAGTAGACACTGTACTAGAGAAAACTGGTTTTATACGTAATCCATAGGATAGNCAAAATTTTAAGTGTGACAGTTCTAAATGCTGGGAGGTGTGTGACTCTGCTGGAACTCACCGGTAGGGATTATACAAACGTATAATTACCCAGGAGTAGGATTTACCAGGTTCTTACAAAGCCAGACACACTCTTCAATAGGGCAGCAATTTTACTCCTAGACACCCAATGAAGAAAATTGGAAATCACCACAAAAAGGCTTATGCATAACATTCACTACTTCATTAGTGGCCAAAACTAAAAAGATGCCCACCACAGATGCATATCTAAAATTTAAAATACGTCGTATCTACACAGTGGGGTGGTGAGTGCAAGCAGAGGAGTGCAGACTGCTGACACACACACATCAAAGCAGTAACACCTCCCAGCACAATGCACCAGACAGATCCAGTGGTGAGAGCATAGAGGTCACAGCAGGTTATACATGAGGCTTGAAATCTAGAGGAGCCTGCTCTACTGCGCTTCAGACATGCTCGAAGCCTACCACCCTGTCTTCCAGTTCCTCACCTTGGCCCTCTGCCTGCCCCAGCACTGCGTTTTGGAAGGAGATGGCTTGTCTTGTTTACAAACTCACAGCTAGAGAGCAACTTGATCTAGGATGAACCACACCTTGAGTATGAGCTATACCNGGTTTAGGGATGCACAGATAGGATGTTTGCTGATGTTGCAATGGATTAAAGACCTGGATTTTTTTTTGAGGGGTTAGTGTAGTATGCAAATGAGAAAGTTTAGAATGGCCAAGGTGGGACGTTACAGATTAGATGGTGTTCTCCCTTCACCAAAGTCATATTTTCAGTCCTCACCACTGGTATCTCAAGAGTGTGGCAGGCTTGAATCTGACTGAATCCTGAATAAGACAGGACCTTAAGTAGGTCATTAAGGTAAATTGAGGTTGCGTGAATGGGTCAATCCAATATTGCTACTTTCCTCATAAGAGGAGAATAGGGTATAATACAGGGTTAACAATCTGTAATGCAAGGAAAGACCTCAGAAGAAAACGTTTTCTTCCAAACTACCACATTGTTTGTCTGATGAACACCTCAGCTGCCATGGCATACAGAGAGGCCACAGTGCACAGGGGGACTGTGAGGCAGATCACACAGGACCTTTGTCCAGGGTCCATTCGTCATNCAAACTGGGAAGCTCTAGAATGTGGGCGTCTTCCTACTAAGCAATTCTTCCTCCTCATTCTACTTTTTTGGGGGAGGATTTCATTGATTATTCTTAAAGCTGATTACTGCAGAGGTATTTTACAGCCCATTTGTCCACTACTTTATGACAGGGCTGATAATACCATGGCATTTCATAGTCAGCTTATTCATAACTTGAANCCTCACCTATGACTTGTTTCGGCACCTCTTAATCCGTTGTTATGTCTTCCATAACATCTTATATGATTTCTAAATACTTTACATGCCACTTGTTACTTTTATTCATAAGTATTAAAAGTTTGTATTGTACTTATCTTAAAAATCAATGCTGAATTATAAAATAGCATAANAATAGATAAAATAGCCAGACAGAATAACATATAGACTCTAGAAATGGGCTGTGTATACGGGGACTCTTGGTTTTTGGCAGGTGACACAGTACAACACTGTGGAATATATTTAAAACAGTCAGTGGGGAATGCTCTGGAAAAACCCAGTCTTAATGTGTGAGAACTGGCTGTAGATTTCCAGNAGACTGGAGAAAGGTGGGCTGAACTGAGACAGTACAGAGTATCAGGTAGTAGGCTTGCTGTTAAAGCAAAACACATGGGTGCCGACTGTTTGGGCAAGAAGAGGGCTCCCATAATGGCTGGGACAAAAGTGACTTAGCCCAGGATGACAAATTCCTTGCACCACAAGCATCAGGTTCTACATCGTGGAGCTATATGCACCAGCCTCACAGTCTTGTCTGTTTATACTGGGCTGGAAGAGTGTGTGGGGTCATGGTAGTCNTGGTTCAGGATGGCTGACTACTTATAGATAAACAAAGAGCAAAACAACACATAAAAATCAATTCTATGTATATAGATACTAAAATGAAAGAGCAAGAAAAGNAGAGAAAACATTAAGGATACAAAAAGTGTACTTTGAGATCTAGTAGAGACAAATTTCTTTCAAGATGCCAGAATTCAGTAACCCTGGAGGGAATGNCTAACCTGAGTTTAAGAAATTATGTTGATTAAAAAAACAAACTAGTATTGCTATGAATATGGAAGCTGCAAAGTGGGAGAAAGGTTTGCAAATTCTGTAACCAGTAAAGGACTTGTATCCTGAACATGTAAAGAGTTTTGACAATAAATATGAAAAAGGAAACAATACAGTAGGAGAGTGAAAATGCTATGTCTACTTCCTCCAAATATCCAAATGGCTATAAATATGAGAAAAGCTAAACTCATTGACTGTGGATGCTTAAAATGGTGACACGCCCACTATGCACTGGAGTGGATGAAGTGGATGAACAGACAAGACAGTGCTGTCCACAGCAAATTATTCCTGATAAGATTCCTGAGAAGAATTTCCTGCAGGAATCTGTTTCATTCACACACACACACACACACACACACACACACACACACACACACACACACACACTATGTAAAGAATGTAGAATTGGGGCCCTAATGAGATGTCAGGCTGTAAATTGCCAATGTGTGACTCTGAAGAAGGAGAGTCAGGATGAGGGAAAAATACACTGGATTCCAAGAAGAGATAAAAGAATAGGATTGGAAACACAAAAGGAGTGGTAGGCAAGCTGAACAGTGCAGATAAGTAAGGCAGATGTACANAGAGAAGAAAGCCAAGCAGAGAACAGCTGCAGCCCAGAGGCTCCCTGGAGGGATGAGGGGAAGCAGTGGTCCTGGTGAAGAGACTGGCAGCTGCCCATGTGACAGGCCCAGAGCTCCCAAAAGCCTAGAACCCAGTGGTGTGTCTTGCTGAGACCATGACTTCTTTGGCGGAGTGGGTCAGTGATGGAGAGGAGTATCCCTAGCTCAGGCACTAGCTGATGCCATTCTAGTGATGGGCCAGGAGCAGGTGGGGTTCAGGCTCTCTGACTTGTACCTGTTCCCTGTTCTCAAGCCCCAGGGCAGCTCAGTCTTAAACAATAGATTCTCAGAACACTTGGGAGACACCCNAAGCTAAAGCATTATCGACCCTAGAGGGTTCAAAGTGGGAGAAGCCACCCGTCCATGGACTGCAAAGTCAAGTGTGGCCAGCAGAGGACCCTGATCTACCAAGAAGGAAATCCACTGCAGTGTAGACAGCTCTGATAGATGCCAGACATTGATCTAAAAGGGACTCAGCACCAGCATAGGTCACAAGGAAGACAAAAGTCCCCACGTTCAGCTGACCCTGTCACCTGCGTGTACCTGACATTATCCAGTTTTCAAGGATACAGGAAAAAGAGGCCCCAGCTCTTCATCTTCTTCCAGTTTTCTTTTTGTCTCTAATTTTCTCTCTTTTCTTGCCATGATATTTCAGTAGCATTTTNATTTTTTCGTATTTCTAAAGAAGAATGTTTTTATTCTACTTTATCTAACTTTTACATGTTTTCCACCATTGGGCCATCTTTTGTCTCTTGTTGTCTTTTATTGGCCTCATGTTTGCCTCTTCTTTCTTTCTATAATACTTTTTAAAGTATTTTGACTTTATCTTACTTTAAAAAATCTTTATGTGTTAGTCATGATGTAATCTGTAATCTCAGCATTCAGGAGCCTGAGGCAGGAGGATTACTGTGAGTTCAAGGCTAGCCTGGGATAGAAAGTGAGACTGTCTTTAAAAAGATAAAAGAACCCAAGCAAATAAAACATTTAAAAATGAAAGCCTGTATGTTTTTATTTTCTGTCCCTCTCTTACATTTCTTTAACTTTGATTATGAAATTTCTCATGATTGGGAATTTTTAATTATGGTATAAGTTTTTAAATCTCTAGTATAGCACGAATCCTAATTGGTCTTAATAAAAACCTGGAGCCAGATGTTGGGGTAAATGCTGAAAGATGAGAGAGACAAAGGAACAAGCCGCAGCCACCTCTCACCTCACCAACTCCTCAGCCGAAAAGACTGAGTTCCTGTCTCCTCTCACCTTATATCCCTCTCTCTGCCCAGCCATATCACTTCCTGTCTCCACCTCCCTAGTGCTGGGATTAAACGTGTGTGCCACCCCTGCCTGACCTTTATGGCTAACTGGTGTCTGGCTTTGTCCTCTGTTCTTCAGACAAGCTTTATTTGTTAGATCATACACAAAATATCACATTTCTCCTTTTTTCTCTAAAATAAAAAGNTTATAACTAATATAAGAAAAACTATATGCAATAAGTACTATATACAATATATATACAGTCAAGAATTACATTAACAATGTTCAGTCCATTAACATTTAACAAATTCAGAGAAAATACTCCATTATTTATTCTGTCTTGGTGAGTCCAAAGTGTTGTACCTAATTCACTTTATCCTAACATATTACCAACCGAAAACTATCATTTGATGTCTCTCAAACTTATACACTTTATACTTCTTTAGTGAGTTTCTTTTCTGAATTTGTTAACAAGGGAAACTATAACTATCTAATCTTCAACTCCCTCAGAGACCCGAGAAGGAAATAATATTAACCGAGTAAGCAGGAAGTGCGAGCAAGTGACTTCCAAAAATTGTGAGAAATGACAGAGACAGCTGGCTGCCTGGACAGCCACCCAAGGTTCTCTGCAACATTGGGGCATCCATATTTGGCCCACAGGCCTAGCATATCTGACAAACTTATCTATGAATCAGGATTTTCTGAATGGCTGTTCTACCTTGTCTTGGCAAAGTTCGGCAGTCCTTTCTTTTGTGTCCTGCTTGTCCCATTTGGACAGCATACTGTCAGCAGTCAAGGCAAGGGCATTTTCTTGCTCAGTGGCTAAATTTTGCCATAAAGAAAGTAAATTGCATATGGAGTTTCTTCAAGGCCCATCATCTTTTCTGAAGTAGATTGGTGCTACCAGGAGCAGACATCTCTTATTGTCATAAAAAAAAAGAATCTATGTTATTAAAACATCTTAAATGCTATATTCTGTAGATCTCTGAGTGTTTGAAGATGACCTGCCTATCTAAAATATATTTCTGTTTGGCCTTGAAAACATACCTAATATGATTACAAGTTTGATTGTAATAGGTGACTAATTACTAACCTGCATTTCTTTATTATCCTAAATAGTTTGTAATAATAACTTTCAAGGACTAGAAATTTGCATTANATTGTTAAATGAGCTGTATAGGTACAATATCTTGAACAAGAGCAGAAATGTATGTACAATATGTTCTAACAAAAATAATCTCAACTTTATATCAATATACAAAGATACATATCAATGCAAAATATTTTAAACTAATAGTTGCTTTCAATAATCTACCCTTTTATCTTATCATATCTATATCCTCCCCTTTTTCTTTTCAGAGTAGATTCAATAATCTACCCTCATATCCTATCATANCTCTAGCCCCTTTTTTCTTTTCAAAATAAGAACCCTGAATCTAAACTCCTTTGTTCAGATTTTTTCCTGACCATTACCAATAACAACTTGTAATCAACCACCCTAAATGATGACAAATATCCATAACCCATTGAAAGACCAAAAAAACCACCCACCCCACCTCTTGGGAATGTGGGCATCATGTTCTGAAATTTACTTCCTGCTGTCTGGAGGCAACAGCATTTTTAGGGGATCTTGAAACATTTTGGATTAATTGTCAAGTCCTGGGAGAGGTAGCTGTATCATTTGTTGTCCAGTTTCTGCATAATGGGAAAGTGCAGGGTTTGTCTCAAGTCCTGGCTAGAGTAATCTATGAGGCTGGATCATGTCAGCTAGCCACCTCGAGATTGTCCTAAACAGTTTGTAGTCTAAAGNCGACCTTTAGGTGGTGTTTGTCAGGCTAGTGGTATTATCATCGTCCATGTTGAATCATTGTTGTGGGGCCACATCATCCTTTTGGAGACTTCAAGGTTTGCTGTTAAGGATGGTCATGGTTTATTGCAGAAAACTTAAACATTTTAAATGTCATATGCAGCAGACATCAAAGAGGTTAAAGGATCAATATTTGTTATGTACACCCAGAATACAAAAGCTTAATTCCTAGTTACCTAATAGAGACCTGAAATCATGTACAGGAAGCTATATGAAGCCTTTTTCTAGAATTATTAGTACTCTATATGACCATTAATAGTATGACAAAAAGTTTAATATATATATACATATTAGTCTTACAAGTTTTGGGATAATATTTGTACTTTAAGTGGCAATAAAATAGTTCCTAATTTTTTGTTTTTCTTCTGTCCCATATCAGGTGGCTTTTCTGACATGAAACAGAGATTTTGGACTTTAACAAGCATGCTGGGTTTAGAGAAGGAGAGAGCCACACTCCAACTCCAAAGCCAGCTTTAATATTTAATTGAATTGGGACTACAAAATGACTATCTGCATTATGTGTCTGTAGAGAACAGCAGAAACAAACATTTGGGAAAATTTATGAAATTTTATCCTGCTAGAAATGTGATATACTAATAGGCCAATTTGCTTTTTTTCTTGGTACATTTTTTTCTGAATGATTTGTCCTTTTTCTTCAGATGTCTCATTTGTCCAGTGGTCTTCAGATTCCTTACCTGGATGCCTTTATTTTCCAGAAAAACAAAACCCTGTCCCAACCCTAACTTTGTGGACGTTCCCTTTTGGCAAGTTATACCTGATCAAATGAGAGGCATTTGTAAGTTTCACAGGTTAGTTTAGATTGAATGGTCACACTGTTTGATGAACTATCATCTCTTCTAATTAAGAGGTCTCTCTTGTTCAAATCGAACATTTATCAATTTTGATGGTATCCAAAGCTTTTCTTCTTCTGAAGAAACAAAAGCAAAACATCTTCCCCAGTGTAACACGTATCTTGGTTTCCATTCTGAGGTCAGCACATCCTTAAAGTATGCAGGCTGGTTTAATTCTGTAGTTTTTTTCCTATTATCCAATGTCTTTCTGCAGCCATCATTCCTTTCTCATTAGCATTTAGAAAACTTAAAGTTAATAAAGCATAATGCAGTCTATTTCTGGGGGGTCCTTATTACCCCTTTGTGTTTATTTAGCATATCCTTTAGAGTTTGATTTGATTTCTATGACTGCTTGACCTGTAGAATTGTGTGGTATACTTGTAATATGCTTTATATTGTAATAAACAAAAATTGTTTCATTTTACCAGAGACATATGCTGGAGCATTGTCAGTCTTAATTTGGTCCCCCAAGGTGTTTTTTGATGGGAAAGGATTACCTTGTCTGTTCCCTGTTGATCTACGTTCATTAGTCCAATGCCTACCTTGGCCATACCTTCTGCATAATCCAGAAAGGAGGAATGTTCTGNTAGGATTATTCTTAGCAAAAATGTTGTTTTTAGGAATGCTCTGTTTACAGTCCCTTTTTAGGTGACCTTGTTTACTGAAATTGAAACATCTGACATTTCGATTTTTCTTCAAACCTCTGGAAATCACCTTTCTTATCCAAGCATCATCATAGTTATGAGATTCAATATTGATTGAATCTTAGATCCATTCCTCCAAGGGTGCTGATCTTGCCTTTAATGGCCTAATTACCCTTTTGCACTGTGCATTAGCATTTTCAAAAGCCAGAGATTCAATTATTATTTGTCTAGCTTCTGAATTTGGTATCATTCTATTTACTGCTGAAGTCAATCTTTGTAAGAAATCAGTGGAGGTTTCTTTTGGGCCCTGTATGACTTTAGTAAATGACTCAATTTTCTTTCCTACTTCTTCAGTTCTATCTCAAGCATTCAAGGCTGCTGCATGACAGAAAGTCAGGGTGTGGTCATCATATAGAGATTATTTTTCTACATCAGCATAATCTCCCTCTCCTAGAAGTTGGTCTTGGGAGATTTCCATACCTCTAGCTCTACTTCATTGTTCAATGTTCTTAGCCTCATCTTTCCACCAGGTCCTCCATTGTTATTGAGGAACAGCCTCCAAAACTGCTGTTACCAAATCTCTCCTGTCTTGAGGGATAATTCTATTACAAGTTGACCATGAGNTTAACATCTGCTTCACAAAATATGAATGAATGGTATAGACAAACAAAGCAGAGCTAAGGAGGAATTAATCATGTCCAACAAAGTAAACCGACAAATCAAAAATACCAACACAATTATCCAGCCATGTAGAGAACAACCAACAAAGGCTCAGGAATCAGCAAATCACTCTCAGTAAAAACCTCCTATTTAAATGACTTGGACTCATCAATAAGAAGATGCAAATGGTTGAAAAAAACACAACAAAACAAACAAACACACAAATCAACATCCAACTATCTATAGTCTCAAAGAAACATACCTCACTGGCAAAGGTACCCATAGCCTGAAAGTCTAAGGATGGAAGTCAATTTCTCAAGCAGAGAGGAGCCATAAACAAGCTGGCATAGGCTTGATCTACAATTAGAGAAAATGAAGATGAAAAGCATTACATATTAACAAAGGGGAGTTCATCAAGAGCTTTAATAGTTGTAAATATATACCACTACATTTCATAAAAAATCACTAATGAGCATAAGATATCAGGCAGGTCCTGCTGTAATAATAGTGGGTGACATGCAGTACCCACTGACATCTTTAGATAAAGCCCCTAAACTGAATGTCAACAAAGAAAAACCTATCCATGGCAGCTTAAAAAATACCAATGAGTAAAAGCTAACCAAAGAGGTGAAAATCTCAACGATGAAAACTTTAAAATACCAAAGAAAAGAATTGAGGAGGACACTGGGAGATGGAAAGACCTCTCATGTCCATAACTTGTCAGAATTAAAGATATGAAAATGACTATGTTTAAAAAAAGCATTACAGATCTACACAATTCCCATCAAATTCCAATGATGTTCTTCTCAGAACTAGAAAAAGGATCTTAAAATTTGGGTGGAAGCACAAAAGACCTTGACAAGTCAAAGCCACCCTAAGCAGAGAACAACGCTGGAGCCACCACAGTTCCTGATCTTACAGCATACAACAAGCCACAGTGAANTCAGTGTGGTGGNCACAAAAGCAGACAGACAAACCAATGGAATAGAATACAGGACCCAGAAATAAACCCAGTCAGCTGCACCCCCAACATAATCTTGACAAAGATGTCTACACATACATTTGTCAAAAGACAGCCTCTTCAACAAATGATACCAGGAAAATTGGACACTCACATGTAAAAGGACAAAATCACAAGTATCTCTCATCGTACCGGACTCAAATAAAAAATAATCAAAGACCTTAATATAAGAAACTTCAAAAAAGCTAGAGGAAATACTGGGGAGATGTTTCAAGATGTAGTAATAGNTTAGGACTTAAAAAAAACTCCAATAACACAGGAAATAATCCTAATGATTGACAGGTAGGATTTGATGACATTAAAAGGCCTCTGTACAGCAAACAATCAGCAGACTGAAGAGATGGCCTAAAGAATAGAAGAAAAATCTGTGTCAGGTGCACATCCTACATAAGGTCAATATCTAGAATCCACAGAGGACTCAAAAAATCCATCTAGTAGCAAATACATAAATAAATGGAGCAGACAGTTCTCACAGAAGACTCAACTGGCCAATGAGGATTAGGAAAAGTGTTCAACTCTGTTAGCCAGCAAGGAAAGGGAAATTAAAACTATGTTGGATTTCATCTCACCCCTGTCAGAATGGCTGTAATCAAGAAAC
>LZPO01017286.1:1354697-1368309 GCA_001675575.1 Neotoma lepida | reverse complement strand
CTTGGCAGCTGTGGCAGCTCCTCCCCTGAAGTTGTCAGTAGCCCAAGACCCCGCCTAAAGCGGTCAGCTTTTGACCATTCTTGGGCACAAACTCAGCTTGTGGAGGACCCCTTGCCTACAGGGTATATAAGTTCCCTGCTTCAGCTAGAGTGCTTGACTTCTCTGGCTCCAATCTCTAGGGCTGGAGGACTCACCCGGGAGTTGCTTTGCTCAAATAAACCTTTTCTTTTACTTTTTCAGTTCCGCTTGATCTGACTTACTTCATTGGCAGAGAAACCTATTATCCCATTACAGAAAACCTATTTAAGTAACTCAGTTTTTGGTTGTCAATTTTTAAAAGTCAAATATTCTAACACCATACAATTCAAAAGTACACTAATTTGATATTTCCATGATGAAGAATGATAGTATGACAATACTAAAACCCTTTGTTTTTCTATAACTAAACCTTTATCTTTCTATAAAAGCAGAAAACTTTGTATTTAATAGTAAAAAACACTACAGTTTGGTAAACCACTTGCATAGTATACATGAAGCTTTGGGTTCCATCCTCCAGCACTGTATGAAGTAGGCATGAATATACACCCCTATAATCTCAGCCTTGGGAACTGGAGGCAGAAAGATTAGGAGTTCAAGGTCATCCTCATGTGCATATTAAGATCAGGATGGACTACTTGAGACCCTATCTCCAACATACATGCTCAAGCCACACCCAGTGTCACAGACCATTTCCTGTCTGCACAAGATGTAGAATTCTCAGCTACCTCTCCAGCACCATGTCTGTCTGCACAATGCCTTATCTTACCATATGATAATGGACTGAACCTCTGAACTGTAAGCCAGCCCCAATTAAATACTTTCCTTTATAAAAGTTGCTGTGGTCATGGTGTTTCTTCANAGCAACAGAGAGATCCTAACTAGGAAAACAAGTGATAATTAAAATTACCCTGAAAAGCAGTAGATTTCTCTAGCTTTCTACATAAGCAAAAGAAAGCAGNGAACCACAAAGCATGTGAGAACTCCCCATCTGAAGACAGGGCACTAGCTCATGCTTGCTCAGCGTTCACAGAGAATTCAGACTCTGGCTTACCCCTTGGCCCAAGGCCAAGATTTGTCTATGGAGATCAAGGCAACAGATACCAGGGAGCAAAGGTAGATAATGGAGAGGCCTTCAAGGAGGCTGCAGGGCCTAGAACAAAGGCCTCCCTCAGCTCCTTGGGATGGAGTTGGCCAGACATCAGCTCACAGTGGAACTCCAGTGACCTCAAGTGTCACCCCTGTGAAGAGCACAGATACTCAATTGTCCACTACCAATTCCTCCTCCTTGACCTCCGGGAGGGGAGGAGTCAGCAGCAGGAGCCACTTCTGCTCAGGATGGGGGGAGGGAAGGGGAGGGCTTGGCTCACCTTGGAGGTGGGAATGGAGATGGAGATAGTGGGAGAAGGGACTCGATGTCTGTCTGTCCAGTGAGGATCTGATTCATCAGGAAAGGGAGTTTCTGGAAAGTTGGGCTGGGAACTGACTGTAGAGGTTGAATTGTTGAGTTACCTGTGTGGGAAGCAGCAGAATGCTTTGATAAGGGGTCTGACCTGCTCAGGCTTAGGCCAAGTCTTAATAAATTTGACAGAGAGCTGTAGAACAGACAGAGCAAGAGGCCAGAGACACACTCCTGGGCTAAAGTACATCAGAACCCAAAGTGAAACACACAGGAGCTAAACTAGAAAAAAAAAAAAGAAGAAAGCAAAGGAAAAGACAGGAATTCTAGTGGCTAAGCCTGTGAATTGGGGGAGGGAACAGGTAGGATTCAATTGTATCTTCTAACTGGGCATCTAACTGGTTCATGCCTGTAATCCCAACACTAGTAAAGCTGAGGCAGGACTATAACCATGAGTTTGAGGCCAGCCTGGACTACAGAGTGAGACCTTGTCTCCAAAATCAAACAAACAAAACCCCAATAACAACAACAACAAAATACCAACAAATCATATCCTCTGTCCACAGCCCATGTGATACCTGTCTTTTAGACACTGTCCCAAGGGGGAGAATTTGGGAATATATTTTCACATATTGTCATATTCTCCCTTGAAAATGGAGCATCTCTTGTAAAAGAAGTAATTGTACAGGACTGGAGAAATGGCTTAACAGTTAAGTGTGCTTTCTGCTCCTGCGGAAGACCGAGCTCCATTACCAGTACCCAAGGTGAGCAGCTCATCACTGCCTTTAATTCCGGCTCCAGGAGCTCCAACACTCTTCTGGTCTCCATGGGCACCTGTACACACATGTGGTGTACATATACACACACTACATAAAAATAAATTTTGTGGTTTTTTTTTTGGTTTTTCGAGACAGAGTTTGTATAGCCTTGGCTGTCTTAGAACTAGTTCTGTAAACCAGGCTGGCCTCACACTCACAAAAATCCACCTGTCTCTGCCTCCTGAGTGCTGGGACTAAAGGTTGTGTGCCACCACTGCCAGCCATAAAAAAAAAAAAGTAAAAGTAGTTGTACCCAGAAATAATGTATTATTTCTCACTTCTAGCAAAATTCCGGGTACCTTCTCAGTTCTGGTTTTCTTATCTCTCATACTTGTCTTTAGAGCTCTTAACTTTCATCCATACCCTTCAGGTCCAGAGTGGGGATGGGACAAAGGACATAGCTGTCACCCTTTGTGATCTCCTCAGAGTAGAAGTCCAGCAGAAGAGACAGCAACACAAAGNTTTCTGGAGAGAACAAAATGAATGAGCTCTTTATAAAGATGTGGGCAAGATTCGGGGGACCAAGACAGAGAGCAGCCCTTCCAGAACAGAGACAAGGGAGAGCTCTCACCACTCTTATGTGTGAGGGAGGAAGTGGTGATGGGCACCCAGAGATAGCTATACCTGAGGGAAGGAATGGCTGGAATGTTGCCGCCATCTTCAGGAGAGGGATATGACAATCTGCTGTCAACTCACCTGCCACAGGCTGAAGCTTCTGACCCTCCCCTGCTCTTGTGTTTCCTGCTNGGGCTCACACCCAGAAGATGAAGGGGCTTAGTGGACACGGCTCCTACAAGTTATCTCCAGGGACAGAGCAAAGCGATGTAGAGAGAATAGGGGACCTTCAGGGACAAAGGGAACATTCAGCAGGCTACTACTGGTCACAAGAGCACAGGTGCCATGGGNCTAGCCTGGCTTCCTAGGCTGACTCTGGACTCACACTAGGTATGAGATCAAGCTTNGTAGAACCTGCTGACTCTGAGGAAAAGGAAAGCAACTGAGCTCTCTGCCTCCTGGCTCCAGGTCTCCAGAAGCCAGAGCATAGCTTGTTTCCCTAAGATCCCAGAAACAATACAGAAAAGAAAAGAAAAAAATCCCCCTTAGTTTTCTTATAACTAAGGAACTTTGGGAGGCACCATTCCACCTTTTAAAGCTGGGGCTCACAGACAGTGCTCACCTGTAATCCCAGTACTTGGGAGGCCAAGGCAGGGACACCCCTCCCACACACACCCACCACCTCAGAAACAAACAAGTGAGATGGCTCAGCAGGTAAAGGCCAAGTCTGAGGACACGAGTTCGACCCCCAGGTCCCACGTGGTAGAAGGAAAGAACTGACTCTTGCAAGTTGTCCTCTGACCTCCACATAAACAATAAATTTAATAAAAATACAAATGAATCAGTAAACAAAGGATTCAGGATCTAAGTAAGACACAGATGTCTCTTCCCTGAGGCAGCTGGCATGCCCAGCAGGGCTGCTTAACTCCAACACTGCGGAGTTTTCTAGGACTCCCTAAGCTGCTAAAAGCAATTTCAAAAACCAGAAGGAACTCCACCCTAAATCCAAGTGCCCAGCAGGGAAAGGGGTCCCTCTGCCAGCTGAGGAGCGTGCATGGCTACCTCAAGCCTAAATATTACACAGTGGCCCAGGAGAGCAACCTTAGGCACTTAAAACCACAGTCAGGTCCTTCCAAGCACTCCTAGGAGAGATGTGTGTGTTTTGAAAATGTTATAATCCTTTGCTAAATAGCAAGGTCAGGGCTGGCAGTGCACTCTGCTCCTGGCACGGCACTTACTTCCAGCCTCCGTGGGAGGCTGAGCGGGGGTGTGGGGAGGGAGGATGGCCTTGAGCAAGCACCTCAGCCCTAGAACATGGTAGGTTCTCCAGCCTCCCCTCCCAGGCCCCCCAAGGCCCACACCCTGTCAGCTTCCCTTCCTCAGAGCAGGAAGGTGAGGTGAGGTAATGTCTCTGGAACCCACAGTGGCAAGAAGATGAAAAGAATCTGAGAAATGCCATGTTTAATTTGAAGCAGACCCAGCCTGCCGCCAGGCTGCAATTTCACTCAGAATAACCAGTTTGTTTTTCTTGGACATTCCAGGAACCAACTGGCCACCCCATGTCAAAGCCCAGCAGGAATGCTCACAGGGCCCCTTGCTGTGGGGCCACTCAGCTGCTGAGGCCTCACCGATTACTCTCTCTTCCCTCAGGCCAGGGACTCCTACTTTGGNGATAGAGTCATGGTCACTCTGGGAGTCATCTGTGGGGCGTTCTTAGCCTGAGACCCCCTTACCTATGTACCTGGCTTTATGCCCTGAGTTGGTGATAACAACAGCATGGTCTATTTGTACCGTATTCCNTATAGCCTGGTGTGCCAACCTGTCTGTCAGATCTCAAGAAAGCAGGAAGATTTTTATTACTCCCTTTCTACAGTGGGTGAGGTCAAGGCAAAGGGTGGTTCCATAACTTGTCCCTGGTCACCCAGCTAGGGTTTGAGCTCCCAGAGCTCCAGTCTAAACTTGGTTGTCCATCAGCAAGCCCCTCCCTCCCACGGATTCAAGGTCNTTGTCTTGAATCACTGCTTGTGTGGTATCAGGGTCCATCTGGGTATCTGAAGGGAGTAGTTTAGGGGATAGGCNCATGGCTGCTGATGAAGGATGGAGTCGTAGTNACCAGCTCCTCTTTCTAGTTGGTGAAATCCACTTCTTGGGTTGAGGGCTTCCGGTCCCTGTGGGTTTTGTTGCTTCCAGGGATCTGTTGAACTTCTGTCTGTAGTCACTGTATGGCTTAGAGAAAGGAGTAGTTAGTGTGTAGGGAAATAGTACCAAGGAGACAGTAGGCCCTGTGTGCTGGGCCTAGCNTTGATCTTGGGCAGCACCCTCCTTTTCTACAGAGCCTCATTTCTCTGTAACACCATCTTTGTCTTGTGGGAGAGAGGAAGGGAAGAATACACTTGGCTCTTCTGTTGTGGGCCTCATGTGGCCCTGACATTCTCTGGCTTTATTCTGTATCTGGATTTCTGCAACTAGACCCTGGCTCGAGCAAATGTGAGGGAGGCTTAGGGAGCCAGGCAGGAGAGTGACTTCTGGAGAAGTTTCCAGAACTTAGAAGAAAAACGCACTGGTGGAGCCCTGTAGGGAGTACCAGGACTAGGTGGCCCAAATCGATTTAGCCCAGAGGCCTAGACAGAGCCTGGCCTGGCCCTAAGGCTGGCCCACTCAGCAGGAGGCTGCCACCCAGGAGCAGTTCCTGTCTTCCAGCTTTTGAGGGCAAGCAGGCAGGGAAGGGGGCACTTCCAGTGTCTGTCCTGGTGTACCTCTGCTGTCAGGACTCAGAAGAATCAAAAAGCTAGCTGTGCTACTCTACTTCTGGGGCCACTTGTGAATTCATGAGGAACAGGCAGGAGCCTGGGATGACAAGATCCAGTGTAGCAGAGCCTGTCACAAGCAAACCAGGTTTAGGCTCCCCCACCTGAGGCACCAAGAGGAGCCTCAGGCTAGGAAGGGCCTGAGACTGGGGAGCTCTCAGAGAAACTGGCTCAGGACACAATGGGTTTAGTGTGGGAGGACTCTGCTCCCAAGAGATGTTTCCATGGCACCCACAAATGTCAATGGTCACATTGTGTGGGAGGGCTTGGGTCCAGCCTCTCCCTTGGCGTGGAAAGACAATGGGTGGGAGGGAGTCATGCTCTCTGTCCCTACAAATATCCCCTGGCACCAAGCTGTGGGGTGGCCAGTAGGGGATGGGAGCCTTCTCACCACCCTTCCTCCTCTGCAGACAAGTGTGCAGCTGTGGGGGTGTTCCCAGGACAAGGCTTCTTGAGACTAAGGCTCAAGCCTACAGTCATTCAATCCTCCTGTCCTGGGGATGCTCGTCGCTGGAGGGGACAGAAAACTGAAACATGCCCTTTTTATGTGTACTTTCTCCAAACCTGAGCCAATAAATCAGCTCTCCCTCTGCTGACTCATCCACGGGAACTGCAGGCTTTGGTGCCAAGTTTGGAGAAATGGGAGGCCATTTGTAAGTTACCAAACCTNGGCAATTTGAAACTCACTTTTCACCAAAGCAGTACGGTAGNTAGTTAATCTCATTAACTGTTAGCCAGGCAGCTAACCAACAAAACTTTCTGGCAGCGATCTGGCTGAGGGAGGATGCTGAAGAGATCTGGGCTTTGAGAACAGGGCTTCCAGGCAGGGTCCAGGCCAGTTGAGGGACAGGAGTGGGAGCTGTCAGGCCCGGGAGCAGGAAAGTGAATGGTGCTTCAGAATGCCTGCTGCGCAGGGGGCTTGGGACCCAAGGTGACAATCTTATACAGATGTCCAAAGTGGTTGGGCAGGAGAAGAGTCCTCTTCCTCCCCTCACCAACCCCCAGAACAACATTGGGTGAATGCTATTGGGGGAACTGTGGTGTGGAGTTCAACTCAGGAAGGAAGGCTGGTAAGGAAGACAGAAAGAGGGGCCGAGGACTGGGAAGCTGGCTCAGCAGTGAACGTGCTTGCTGCTCAAGCATCGTGACTAGACCCCCAGAAATCCTTGTGGATGCCAGTGGGAGGGGTGGCTCACCTCTGAAGGCAGAGACATAGATCCGGATCACCAGAGCAAGCTGGCAAGGAAAACTAGCCATATTGATGAAGTTCTAGGTTTAACTGAGAAACCTTGCCTCAGTGAGACAAAGTGAAAGAGGAATCAAGGGTGATCCCCAACATCAACCTTTGGGTCTCCACACAGAGGTCCATACATGTTCACATGTACCCATACACATGAAAACACACACACACACACACACACACACACACGCACACACACACCACAGGAAAAATGGAGGAAGGGAGAAAAAGAAAGAGGGGTTAGTCAGGCTAGAGAAGCCTTGGGAAGGGCCTAATGGGAAAACACAGGAGTCCACTTAGGGCATGCAAGGAAATGGCCCACCCTGGGCTTTCCGAAAACAAAAGTCCCTACAGTTCTGACTTGGCAGCTGTTACCATTTTTTCATGGTATAAAGATATTTCTGTGGTCACCTCTGTGAATGTGTCCCCTGCAGATGTGGGAAGGAGCTGGTGCTGGTGGCTCTTTTCAGCTAGCTCCATACATTGCTGTANCTCCCCATCCAAGGAAACTTCAGAGTGTGTCTGGGAAATTGGCTAAGTCCTTCCTTTCCCTGTACTTCCTGATGAGAAGAGCATGGGACACCTGCTCCTGCTCCGTGGTTACTAAACAAAAGAGTTTCCTCCCAGGGTGTAGCTGAACTCTTGGCCCACTTGCAGAAACAAAGACGTGAGATCAGTGGTACTAACCTAAATAGATATCTATATATAATATAGATATTATATATATCTCAGGTATCCCAACTGTGACCCTGCCAGGTCCCACCCGACTATTGAACAGTCTTGAATGGAGAAATGAGGATTAAGAAATAATAGAGACATATTAATGAATAGAGACATATATTAATGAAAAATAGAGACATAGACATAAAAGAAAATGACACAAAATAACATCAGGAGGGCTCTGGGTCAATACCACAGTTGCCCTGAGTTTATGTCTCAGGGCCTTTTTATACCCAAAGCAGGGAGGCAAAAGACCCCCCCCTCTCAAGGACACCAAGGTACATACAAGTGTAAACACCCCCTTAATTCTCAAGACACCTGGTAACCATGCCTTTGGCCAAACATCCTGTTATCCAGCCTTGAAAAGTAGCTATGCCCTTGGCCAAACATCCTATTATCCCGTCTTAAAAAGGAAAGAGAAGCTTGAACTCTCTGACCTTGAGTCAAGATGGAATCAAGCCACAAACCGGAGTCCTTTGTGGGCTCCCACATGACCTTGAATGAATCACCCAACCTTTCTCAACTCTGGTTTCTTATAATATGGGGGACACAGTGAGGGGGAGGGTTAGGAAGATTGGCGGGGCTTTCTGTCTATCCAGAGAGTCCCTGGTAGTGTTTGAGTGTTGTTGTGAAGGTTGTGTTGACCTTCCTAGGAGAAATTGTGAAGCAGATGGCCTTTTGTCCTGAGAGTCATTGGGACTCTACTTGAAGATTACTGGAACTTTATGTTTTCCTAGTGACTAACTTCAGACCTGGTAGAATGAGAGAGCCTAAACCCAGTAGCTTTACATACGCTGTCTGATCTTCCACTGAATCCTATGAGGCAAAGAGTGTTAGCCCATTTTACAGATAAAGAGACTCATGCTCAGAGGTCACACTTGATCAGATACTTCTCCATTCACTTGACTTTTCCCCTTGGAGGCCCTGAATGCCCTCCAGCAGCTCTCCAGAACAGACCTGCGTAGTCTAAGAGGAGACACCANTGATCCAACATCCAGTGGAAGCTTTGGGACTCAGTGGGGCTGGTAGAAGATGTGAGAACCATGCCTAAATGTGTCGGCTACGTTTTCTAGCTCCTGTAGCAGACCAGCTCCCTCAGGCACCCTGAAATGGAGATGAAAGATTGGAAGTTCACTACTATGTGCTCAAGAGTCAGTGTGGGGGTTGGGAGAGGACAAGGATGAAGCAAGGGGTAGAAGTGTGTAAGGGAGAAACCGGGCTTCTGTGAAGTCAGGGAAGAGTCTCATCCACAGCTGGGGAGGAGCTCCAGGGAGGNCTGAATGGACCCTCACANCAACCGGCCGTTGAGTATAGGCTGACCTGGGGAAACAGGTGAGATGCTCCCCAGGGCAGGCAGCTGGGGATGAGCTGCAGTCCCAGGAGAGGCTCTGGCAACGTCATGCAAAGTCCAAGGATCCCAATGTCTCTGCCAAGTGCAACTTNCCTGAGTCTCAGAGGACTGGGAGAGAATGGGACACACCTAACTCACTTCTCAAGCCGGGCTATCTAGGTCAAAAGCCATGAATGGGCCCTGGGACTGGCAGTTTGGGGGTGAAACGTGCAAGAGTCTCACAGCTAAATCTTGTGATGTTGTGATTATGGATTATGCTTGTTTCAAATAAGCTTGTATAACTTTTGTGCTCAGGGAGAAGTCCTACATTTAAACTGTAAAAATGTAGTCTTATGAGACTTTTGTTTGCCCATTTCACTGGCTGTGTGTTGTGAATGAGAGAATATAATCAGCCATATGGGAAAGGCTCGCCCGATTGTAGTCACACTGACTTCTAAAGATTTATGTCGAACCCACTGATGAGGCTTGCTCTGGGTGATGGCCAGAGAAGCTTCTTTCTGCAGAGTGACAGGGAAAGTAACCAGTTAAAGACTCCCAACTGGTCAGAGGACTGAGGGTGACTGTTGAGTGCTCCACCCGCCCTCAGTGGGTCATCAGTGTCATCCTCTTCAAGGCTCAGGGGACATCAAGGAAGAGGAGGTTGGAAGACAGAAGTGCTGTGAAGTCTTCTAGACATGACATGGCCAATATAACCGTGAACACACAGGAGCAATCTGCACCAGGCATGCATCAACACACACATGCACCAGGCATGCATCAACACACACATGCACCAGGCATGCCTCAACACACACATGCACGCAACCCCAAACCAAAAGACACAAGCCAGACGGGGTGGGAAGAAGGGTCAGCAGGGGTAAGAGGGAGTGAGTGGGGAATGAGGGGGCTGAATACGGTCACAATACATTATATACATGGCTGAAATTGTCAAAACTGAATTTAAAAGTTTTAATTTTCCCTTTATTTTTATTTTATGTGTATGGCTGTTTTTCCTGATACATATCTGCACGCCACTTGTGCACAGTATCTGTGGAGGCCAGATACTGCATTGGATCTCCTGAGACTAGAGCTGTGAGCCACCATGTGAATGCTGGAAACCCAGCCTTTGGAACAGCGCTGTGTACTCTTAACTACTGNACCATCTCTGCAGCCCCTAAGAAAAAGCCCCACGGACTTTTTTTTTCTCTAGGAAATGGGTGACTCTCACAGGCATGGTGTCGCAGGAGAAGGCACATACANAAGAGCCCNTTTCTTCAGGGCTCAGACAAGCAGAAATGAACTGTGGTAGTTGGGATCAGAATGCCGGTAACCTNAGAAGATGTCACCTGGAGGGTACAGAGGGTAATGGATGTTCCGGATCTGTCTGGGTGATGCTAGCCTATCCAAAGTCACTGAGCTGTACACGTAAGATATGTGTACACTTAAATGATTTTTAGAAAGAAAAGATGCATATCCTTCTTAAGTTATTTGCATTTTTGTTGAAGCTCTAGGCTATGAAGGTACTAGCTCCTGGAAATTTCTAGAAGGACCAGGGGCTCTTTGAAGAAACTCTGTAGGCTGTGCAGTTTCCATTTTCCTCTGGTCTCCTAGTTCTGTATCCAGTTCNGAGCCCAATGGCACATTGGGGACTATTTTGACTTTTATTATGTTTTTTAAAATATTTTTATTTATTGAGACTTGCAAACATGTATACAATGTACTTTGATCATATCCACAACCATTTCTCTCATCCAACTCTCTCCAGTCTGCACCCCAAAAATGTCCCTTTCCCAACATCGTGCCCTCTTAATTTTTTGTTTGTTTGTATTTTTTATTTTTGAAACAGGATTTCTCTGTGTAGCCCTGGCTGTCCTGGAACTTGCTTTGTAGATCAGGCTGGCCTTGAACTCACAGAGATCCACNTGCCTCTACCTCCCCAGTGCCAGGATTAAAGGTGTGCANCACCACACCCAGCTCAAGTTTTATTTATTTAGTTATTTAGTTAGTTATTTAGTTAGTTATAACCAACTGAGGCCAATTATTAGTGCTGCCCANATGTGTAGGGGTGTGGGACCGCCCACTCTGTCTCCTAGCAGCTACCAATGGCCAGTAGCTCCTCAGCTAGGGGAGAGGCCTCATGAGTGCCTCTTGGGGGCTGTTTTTAGAGATCACTCAGAAAACTTCTCTTGATTCAACCTGAGGCCTGTTGCCTGTCTCCTATCTGTAGAAGAGGATTTTGTATCAGTGTAGGGTGTACCAATCCCAGGGGCTTGGGCTTTAAAAATATGTGAGGATGCCCCCTGAGCCCTGTGTTTATTTTTTAAAAAATCCCAGAACTTCCCCCCTTACATTTATTTGTTTATTTATTTCTGTGAGTGTATGCGTGTTAGTGCACAAATGCCATGATGTGTAGGTGTAGGTGTAAATCAAAGGACAAGAGGGTCACAGGGACCCTGAGCTCAGGTCAGCTCAGCAGCAGGCATCTTTACTCACCTAAGCCATCTCACCAGCCCCCTGTGCTTACTTTTAAAAGCCCTGCTTCTGGCTGGGAAGATAGCTCAGGAGATAAGGGGCTTGTATGCTTTATAATCGTGAGACCTGAGTCCAATCCCCAGAACCAATGTACAAAATGCTACAGGTGGTGACACAGTTTGTAGTGCAGCCCCGAGGAAATAGAGACAGGTAGATCCCTGGAGCCAGGTGGCTGGTCAGCCTAGCCTACTTAGCAAGTTCTAGGCTAATGAAAGATTCTGCCTCAAAAAGAAAGGGTAGAGGGTGTTCCTGAGGAAGGACACACAAGGTTGTCCTCTGGCCATGTGCGTGTTCACACACACACACACACACACACACACACACACACACACACACACACTTGCCCCATTCTAGCAATGCACCAGGAATAACCCACACTGAAGCATATGTAAATACGTTCATTAGCTGCAGTGATATTTTATTTGTGCTCTAACAAATAAAGCTTGCCTGGGGATCAGAGGACAAAGCCAGCCATTATATTAAACATAGAAGTCAGGCAGTGGTAGCACATGCCTTTAATCCTAGCATTTGGGAGGCAGAGATTCATCCAAATCTCTGTGAGTTCAAAGCCACACTGGGAACAGAGCCAGGCGTGGTGGCACACGCCTTTAATCCCAACACTAGTTAACCATAGAGGTCCGGAGGTCTGGACAGACAGACAGGAAGTGATAGAGCTGGGCGGAGAGAGGAAGTGATACAGCTGGGCAGAGAGAGGAAGTAAGATGACAGGGACAGAAAGGTATATAAGGCGTGAGTATACAGGAAGTAGCTCTCTTGGCCTGAGGATTTCCTAGCAGTAAGAACTTGTGGCTGGCTTGTTCTATTCTTCTGATCTTTCAGCTTTCACCCCAATATCTAGCTCCAGGTGTTTTATTAATAAGATCTTTTTAGATTTGTGTTACAATTAGCATACATAGATTACATAGTCTTTCCTTGATATTCTCAGGGGATGGGTTCAGAAACCCCAAGAGCATCAATGTCTGGAGGCTGCCGTGCTCTTATGTACAAATGCCACGGTATCTGCACAGAGCTTACACACATCTCTGGATGACTTCTAACATCTAACACAGCGTAAGTGCCATGGACAGGATTGTTAGATTGTATTGTTTAGGAAATAATGACATGCAAAAGATGACTCTGCATGTGCTTGGTACAGATGCAAATTTCTCCCAAATATTTTAAATCTACAGATAGTTAAATCTTCAGATGTGAAAACTGTGGCTATGAAGGACAGACTGTATATGTGCATTTTTTTGTATTTCAAAATATTTAGAAATGATTTTTACAATTTTCTTTTTCAAAGTGACAGGATACATACCACATGCTCTTTCTGAGCAATCCCTAAGCACCACTCAAGGACATTATAAAAGAGGAAATGTTACTTTCCATTCATTTTGCAAACATAATGAAATTTCTCAACATACTTTAGATATATTAGTTAACCAAGTTGACATCATGTTCCACTTTGGAGGCATTTAATTAAAAATTTATTCACTTTGATTATACAGTTTTCTTCTTATATTTTGGAACAAACTATTCCCCAAGAACTCAAATTTATTCTGTGAGAACGTACTAGAACCATGACCATATCTGGGAAATAGAATTATATGGGTGCTCACAACCTGTGAATGGGGCCTGGACATCCATCACTAAGCTTATTTGGTGAGTTAGTCTTCATGTGCGCTAGCTCATTCAGAATGCTTACCACAAAAATAAAATGCTTATCTAAAAATTTCAAAGCAAGCTGCTCATAAAAAATAAAGAAAACATTGGTCATATGCTCTAATAAATTAAAAACATCATGTTAGGAGCTGGGGAGAGGTTTGCTGGGTAAAGGGCTTCCTAGATGAGCATAAGGACCTGAATTCTGATATCTAGCACCCATGTGAAAGCTGGGAGTCACAACTCCCATCNGTATCTTAATGCTGGGAGTTAGAGACAGGCAGATCCTAGGGGTTCCCTGGCCAGTCAGTCTAACTGAACCAGTAAGCTCCGGCTTTAGTGAGCTCCAAAGACTAAATAAATAAATAAATAAATAAATAAATAAGGTAAAGAGTAATGGAGGAAGATATCTGACATCAACCTCTGGACTACACACACATTAACACATGCACACACACATGCACCCCCTCCAAACACACCCACCCCCATGCCACCCCCCACATACACATATGC
>LZPO01017286.1:1326540-1339797 GCA_001675575.1 Neotoma lepida | reverse complement strand
GTGACACACCTCTGAATCCTTCCCAAACAATTCTACCAAGAGGGAACTAAATATTCAGATATACAAGCCTCTGGGGGCATTCTCTTTCAAACCACCACAACTGGTGAACAAGAAGGCCTGTTGAGAGATCTCGTCCTGTGACTATGTGGGGAGATGATCTTAGGAGTGACAATTTACAAAAACCACTAAGCATCAGCACTGATGGGGGAGGGGCACACGAGCCCTCACCCTAGCTGAGGTTGACAGCTGATGGCTGTTAGGAGAGGCAGAGTCAGTTTTCTTTAAGGATGTGTTCTCTGGTAGATTGACTGTGGGCAGCATTAATTAGACTCAGTGGGTTCTGACAAAATTAATTAAATAATTAAATAAATGAAGGTATGGAGTTGAAAGATGTTCTGGGGGGGAGTTGGGGGTGGATATGATTGAATATATTGAATACTTAAGTGAAATTCTCAAAGAATAAATATAAAATGTTTTTTAAAAACCCAAAGCAGAAATGTGTGCAGAGCCTCCAAAGAGGAACAAGGGCCAATACAGCCAGGGTGTGTGACTGGGAGAAGTAGATGGGATTAGCAAGAGTGCCAGAGTCCAAGGCAATTGCTAAGGATTCAGGCTTTTATTTTACATGAGATGAAAAACAACATGAGGATTTGGGGTTTTCAAAAAAGACTTTATTTTTGATTCTGTGCNTATGTGTGTCTGTATGCATGAGTGCAGGTACCCACATATGCCAGAAGATGGTGTCAGACCCCCTGGGGCTGGAGTTACAGCTGATCACAAGCCACCCAACACAAGTGCTGGGAACAGTACTCTAGTCCACTGCAACAGCAGCGAGCCCTTCCAACCGCCATCTCTCCAGCCCCACAGCAGGGTCTTATATGAACAGTGTAATAGGATTTGAGATGAGATTTTTAAAGTTTGTGTCAGTTGCTGGTAGAGCATGAATGTCAGAGGTNAGAGCAGAGGCAGGGAGACCAGTAGGTGCCACGGTGACCATCTGGAAGGCACGGCCTGTGTTAGAAACACAGTTGAGTCAGCTCTCTGCTTCCACTGTGTGGGTTCTGGGGATCAAGCCCAGGTTGTCAGACTCGGTAGTAAGTGCCTTTATCCACTAAGCCGTCTCTTCGGCCAGCTTTATTTCTTTCAGTTGTGGAACTGTTTTGAAGGCAAGGCAGCACGTTTTACTGATGAGTATACCAGGAATGAGAAGACAGGAATCAAAGATGATTCTTGGGTTTTTATCCAAGGACCTGGAGTTGTTCTTTTCTGAGATGGAAAAGACCAGGGAAAGCATATTGGCAGGACAGGAGCAGTTACGGTCAGGGTGCCCGCTAGTCATTTGTGGAGACGTCTGGCTATAAGTTGGGTGTATGTATAGCTTTGTGGTTTGGGGTAGCGGTGTGGGCTGGAGGTCTAACTTTGAGAGTCTTTCCGTGTTTGAGGTAAAGTCAGAAAGAAGCAACAGAGGATAGGTCCAATGCCTGACCATGGGATACCCCAGTGTTTATAGTTGGAGAGGTGGGAGAAGGAGTGGTTAGAGAGGTAGGAGAAGAGTGTAGGAATGAGAAGTGTGTCAGGAGGGCAGAGGATGCTCTGAGATGTCATGTATCATGAAGTCCAGGAATTGCAGAAGTAGCCAAGGTCATCAGGTGCCTNTACCAGGGANGAGGTNAGACCTGGGGTGAGAGTATAGTGTGAAGAGATTCAAAGACNAGCCCTGTATGTTTTAAGAAAGAAAGAAGATGCTGGTGGGGAAACAGCAAAGGAGGTGGAGGAGAGTGCTCCCTGCTCCCTGTGGCCCTGGTGTGAGAGATGAAGGCTGAAGAAAGAATTACNAGCACTTAGCCACTGACCAGGGCTGCAGGGAGCAGTGACGGCTTCTCCAGTCNCAGTTAAAATGTGTTTGTTTTGTTTATGGGGAGACACATGTGCTCTGGCACCCATGTGAAGGTCAGAGGACACGTTTTGGGAGTCAGTTCTCACCACCCACCGTGTTGAGACAGGGTCTGTCTGTCTTGTGGTGNGTACTCCGAGCTATGTGCCTAGGGAGCATCGAGGCGAGTCTCCTGTCTCCTCCTGTTGTCTCAATGTGTGAGCGCTAGGATTACAGACGTGTCGCTGAATCAGCTTTTATGTGGATTCTGGGGTTTGAACCCAGGCTGTCAGGCTTGTGTGGCAGGGCTTTTGCTGGCTGAACCATTTCCCCTGCCCGCCAGCAGCACTTTCGAGTCCTCAGACTCGAATCCTCAGACACTTTCATGTCCCCTAGACATGGTGTGTTCACTTCTGACTCAATTGCTTCTGAAACAGCTCTTTTGAAACCCACACGTGATGCTGACCTTGGAACACGAGACCCAACTACAATTACCCACGTGAGCACGGTTTGCTCCAGGGGAGCTGTATACTTATCCCAGAGCTTGCACTTTAAACCAATCTTTAAGAGTTTTGCTTACAAAAACATACGGCTATTTTCTCCACGAGGCCATATCCCTAGGGAACTTCCTAAATCTGTTTTCAAACTCTTTGCCTATTTTCTCNGCTGTTGCCATAAGATGACCTTTATGAACACACAAACGAGCATCAATGGGGGTCACTTCAGGCAAAGGCATCTTCCTTGGCACTTGCCACTTCTTAGTAAGTAGAAGCAGGGCAAGTGTAGTGGTGTATGCTGTGAGTACCAGCATCCAGAAGGCAGAGGCAGGCAGAGCTCTGTGAGTTCGAGGACAGCCTGTTCTACACAGAGAGCTACAGGACTACATAGTGAGATCCTGTCCGAAAAAAAGGGGAAGGGATGTGGGGATGTAGCTCTGTGGGAGACCAGCTCCCACTTTTTCCCCAGGGTACTCTTGAGGAGAGAGGGATAAGAGATTTAGATAGAAGGATAGAGGGGAGAGAAAAAGACAAACACAGGTTAACCTTGGGAGGGCCTGGATCCTTATCCACTGGCCCTAACTGTATCTTCTAAAGGGCTTTTTATAGGAATGCCAAGGGGTGGAGCAAAGACCTCCCCCAGCACAGCCAAGTGCAAACCCTTCCCATCACCTACTAACCACACAAGCAATCCTCTAATGCAGCCCTGCTGGGTAAAGCAAGCTCAGATCTCACTAGGAAACCTTTGTGGGCCTGCACATAGCTCAGTTGTAAACTGCTTGCCTAGCATGCTTGACAAGGCCCTGGATTTGATACCCCACACCATCAAAGAAAATACAATAATAGAAATAATAATAATAATAAGGAGGAGGAAGGAAAGAAGGGACAAAGGAATGAAGGAAAAGNAGAGAAAAAGTAAAGGAAGAGGGAAAGAAAATGGGAGGGAAGGAGAAAGGAAGGAAATGNAAAATTTCAATGTAAACTATTTGGAATCTATCTTTTCCTGGGAATAATATTCAGGAAGACACTTCCNCCTTGCCTTCAGCCNCCCCTAGTACTTCACTTTGTAGTTAGTCCTNTGTCTAGACTAAAGGTNAAGGAATGTTTGTGAACTCAGACTTGCCAAGCCTGCATACCCTGTTCTAGTCTCTTCCTCCTTGACTCAATGTCATTAGAGTAAGGAGGACAAGAGTAACATTGAGGTGGAGACACTCCTGAGTGGCCTNTCAGTAATGAACTGGACTTCTGGCCAAGCAAAAATCCCTCCAGAACCTTTAGAACTTGGACTTGCTGGTCCTTCGAGAACATTCAGNCCTGCAGACCCCTCTGCCTGGTCACTGACCTTTACCTTGCTCCCCACCCACCCCCATCCCCACTCCCACCATGTGAACTCAGCAGCTCTTTTATTTTTATTAAACTCGATTCTATCACTAAGTAACTTAGTCTTTCACTGGCCTCTTGCTGGCACTGGTCCCTGCTGGGCAGGGGCCAGACTGGGAATGACATTCTCCTTGCTCATGATTGAGTTTGGTTAAAAAGTAAGGTATTCACTACCACATGCAAACATTCTGGAATGTTTCCCCAGCTGTGTTTAGAATTCTAGGGGCTTCTGCTTCTGACCATGGAATTTGGGGTTCATCTGAATGGAGAGAGATAGGAAATACACTGAAGCAGAAAGATGCAGAAAAACACAGATGAGGGAAATACCAGATGTGAGGTTGGCCCAGAGGATGAGAGAATGAACAAGCTGTTAGAAGCTGTTAGAAGCCTCTTCTGTCTTTGCAGTCTGTGATGCCTTTGGTACAGTGGCCTTCCCATAAGCCATCATTTGAGCTGGGAAAGGGTCATGCATTTGTTCACTGAGT
The DNA here is from genome assembly GCA_001675575.1 of Neotoma lepida. Classification (NCBI taxonomy): domain Eukaryota; kingdom Metazoa; phylum Chordata; class Mammalia; order Rodentia; family Cricetidae; genus Neotoma; species Neotoma lepida. Next base: position 1,335,562 of record LZPO01017286.1, on the reverse strand, counting down.
GTAGATATGTGTGTGTGTGTGTGTGTGTGTGTGTGTTGAATATGCTATATGCACACATGGAGGCCAGAGATAGATTTCAATGTCTATCGTTTTTACTGCCCTTATTTTTTGAGACAGGGTCTCTCACTCAGGAGCTAATCCGTTGTAGCTTCATTTCTGTTGCTGTGCTAAAATACCCTGACAAAAAGCAGCTTAGGGAAGGAAGGGTTTATTTGGCTTACAGTTCCAGGTTACAGTCCATTGTTGTGGGGAAGTCAAGGAAGGAATTAAACATCACATCACAGTCAAGAACAGAGAGAGAATAAATGCCCAGATCCTTGCTTGCTTGCTTGCTGCTTATGCTTGGCTTTCTTCATTCTTATACTAAAGTTTAGGGGTCCCTGCAAAGGGAATGGCGCCACCCACAATGAACTTCGTCTTCCTATATCAATCAACAATTAAGAAAATCACCTATAGATATGCACAGAGGCCAACCTGATCTGGATAACTTTCTTCCCAGANGATTCAAGCTAGTAGATAAAACTAATCAGAATGTCACCATTTTGGCTAGACTGGCCAATGAGCTCCTCAGTGATTCTATTTTTACTCTCCCTCAGTGCTGGGCTACAGATATGTGTTACCATGCCCAAGGTGCTGAGGATCCGAACTTGAGTCCTCAAGCTTGCTCAGCAAGTAGTTTACTCACTGAGCCGTCACCCAGTCCCTGGAATTGTCCTTAAGAGTGCTGCCAATGTGTGCTTAGATTTTTTTTTTCCAGACCATAGTGTAACTCTTAAAAGAAAAAAGCTTAATACAAAAAAAAAAACTTAAAAAAAAAAATGGGGCTCTTGAGACAGTTCAATTAAAACTGCCCAAGCCCGACACCTAAGTTGGGTCCCCAGAACCCACAAGTTGTCCTCTGACCTACACACACCAAATACAATTTAAAAGGGGAGGGGATGTAAGCACGTCAAGGCACACTAGTGGCCAGGCCCCTCCACCGAGGACCTCCAACTGCCAGGTTCCACCCACAGGACACTCTAACTGCCCTAACTGCTGGACTCAAGCCCCACCCTACAGAGTAAAAGCCCAAGCTCAGGACTTAAAATCCCACCAATCCCCACCCTGTAAAGCTTCACCCTGAAAAGTTCCCTGCCCCCTTCCTTGAGAAACTATAAGCCCTGTATCCTGTTCAGTTCCCTGATGTTTCTCACCCAAGCAGAGGTAGCCCCCCTCCTGTTTTTTTTTCCTCCCAATAAATCTCTTGTGTGAGTTTTGTTGTGTGATGTGACTTTGTAGTGTTTCTTGGCTCCCAACTGCCAGGATACCTTTCCATCTGAGCTGTAACCTTACAGGGAACCTTCAAGACAAGGTAAGGGTGCTTGCCACCCAAGTCTGACAACCTGAGTTTGGTCCCCAGAACCCACATAAAGGTGGAAGGAAAGAATGAATTCCATTGAAGCTATCCTCTGATCTTGAGACAGGTGCCATGAGACACACACATACACACACACACACACACACACACACACACACAAAAAAAAAATTTTTTTTTCAAAAATGATACTAAGTCTTCCTGGGATGATTCAGCAGTAGACAAATCATTTTGAATGCTAACTCGGCACATTTTTCATGGAGCCCCATGGCCCCTACTCCCTCTTGTGATGGACAGGCTAACACAAGGGCAGTCTGATTTGAGTCCCAACAGCTTCTCCAGTCATAAATGCCAGAGCAGGGCTACTCTCACCTGTGCTAAGCATATCCTAGGTGCCAGGCACTTTAGTATGCAGAGTCCCTCAATGACAAACCGAGTGACATCACACCTCAGGCCAGACTGTGACTGTGCTCATCAGTTTTCTATTGCTGAAATAAAATAGCTCATCAGTTTTCTATTGCTGAAATAAAATAGCTGAGCCAGGCTCCGTTTATAAAGAAAAGAGGTTTGTTTAGCTTATGTTTGGGGAGGCTAAGCATTCAAGCACACCCACCCAGGTTCTGAAGAGGTTTCTTAGGCTGGGCCACCCGGAGAATGGCAACAAGAGTCCATGTGAGAAGAGGAAACATCTCAGTACAAGAAGCCATGGAGAGACTGGTGCCTAGGGTACAAATTTTTATGACAACTCCTTTCCACAAGAATTCACTCCACTATTCCCTTCTGAAGGCGGCAACCCCAAGAACCTAAGGGCCTTCTACTGCACCTAACATCTTTAGTTTTTTTAACAGTTTTGTGTGTATGGATGTTTTTCCTGCGTGTAGGCCTGTGAACCTTATGTGTGCCTGATGCCATGGAGGCCAGAAGATGGCATCGGCTCCCCTGCCGATGTTAAGGAAGTTAAAGATGGTTGTGAGCCACCATGTGGAAATCAAACTCAGGTCCTCTGGAAGAGCAGCCATTGTTCTTAACTGCTGAGCCATCTCTCCAGCCCTAAGCTTCATCTCTTAAAGGTCCATATTGCCACACTGGGACCCAAGGTGCCAACACATGAATTTTTTTCAGGGACAGGCAGTGCCTACCTTCTGCTCCTCCTCCTTATTCATTTTCTTCTCATTAGCAATGCTATCTTTGATAGGCAGGAGCATTATCTTCAGCATGTAACACCTGTCATTTTCACCTTGGCATTTTGTCAATGATCAAATAGCCATGACAGAAAAGTGATACGAGAGTAACAGAATGAGGAGTGTACACTTTATGTGGGACTTCCCCTGTCTGGTCCCATTTGTCCTTGGAAAGGAATCTCAGAATAGATCAGCAAGGCAAGGGCAAGNTGACAGAGGCAGTTCACATTTATGTTCTTTTATGAATTATTTAGAACAGTGCTACTCCAAGAATCCCCTTACAAGTCAGGCATGGTGGTGGCCCACACCTTTAATCCCAGCACTCAGGGGGCTGGGGCAGGCAGATCTCTGAGTTCAAGGCCAGCTGGTCTGCATAGTGAATTCCAAGCCCGCTGTGGTATATAGTAAGATCTATTCCTGAGAGACTGACTCAATGGGTCTAAGTCAGACGGGAGACAGAATTATCCTTTGCAATNAGTTCCAAGGTGCTTCATATTTTACTGGCCAGTGACTCATGANTTTAGTGTCCTGCCTCAAGGATATCTCAAGTAGAATATTATTTTAAGGTGTGTTACTTTTGTTTATGTTACATTTGTTTAACTCTGTGAAGCTGTGTTACTGTGCCTGTCTAAAACACCTAATGGTCTAATAAAGAACTGAATGGCTAATAGCAAGGCAGGAGAGAGAGATAGGCAGGGCTAGCAGGCAGAGAGAATATATAGAAGGAGAAATGTGGGAGAAGAGAGAGATCAAAGAAATAGAGAAGGAGGAGGACATCAGGGGCCAGCCACCCAGCTACACAGCAAACCATGGAGTAAGAGTAAGATTTACAGAAGTAAGAGAACAGGAAAAGCAGAGGCAAAAGACAGGATAATTTAAGTTAAGGAAAGCTGGCAAGAAACAAGCCAAGCTAAGGCTAGGCATTCATAATTAAGAATAAGCCTCCGTGTGTGATTTATTTGGGAGCTGGGTAGTGGGCNCCCCAGAAAGAGCAGAAATAAACAACAACACTCTCTCTATTACCTGGTGCAAGAATAATGGGGAGCTTTGGAGGGTGCCCTGCAGCTTTTGGGAAATGTCGTTCCTGTGAGTACTTTTTTTTACCTGAGATTATCACATGATTCCCAACTTCCAACTCAGTAAGTCAAGGAAGACTGAAGACTGGAATAAGATGAAAAGTAATGAACTTTACCTGCTAGTCATCTTAGTGAGACAACCTAGGAAAATAATACTTGTGGGCTGATCTAGGTTTGAAGATTTAAGACTATGTGTGCATTTTCTTATTTGTAATATATGAAAACACACTACTTTGGAGGCTGTTGAGAGGACTAAAGTCACACCCATTGAACATAGACAGCATCAGAGCCCAAATCTGACATCAGTGAATGTCGGCACAGGGAACCAGCAGCCCCAATAGCAGTGATCCCCATGGAGTGAGTGCATTGTACAAGCATAGAGGACATTCCGTCAGTTAGAGCTGGAGGTGCAGCTCACTGGTACAGCAATTAACTAACGTGTATGAGGCCCTGAGTTTGACTTAAACAAACAAACAACAGACTATATGATATCCCAGGAAGAAGATGTTATTATTCTTACTAATCTCTGAGGAAACCCAATCTTAGGCATTAAATACCTTGCAAAGGTCANTGAAGTGTTGAACCCAGGTCCCACCTAGGAGGAAGCTGTCACCATCTATCTCTCAAACCTCGCAAATCCTCCTGCAAGTGCCTCCAGAGAGACATCAGAGCANCCACAGCCCAAGCTGAGTTCCAAGAAGGGTAGGTTTGTGGTGTAGAACCATCTCTGTCATCACAGAGCTGTGTGGGGAAAGTGTTCCAGCATGCCACCCTTGAGCCTTGAGGCAGCCCATTGCTTTCCTGGGATTACCGAGCAAGGACAGCACAAGATTGAGCTTATTAACTTCCTCTCCTGTCATGAAGGAGGAGAGGGACTCACAAGGCCCTGCTCCTCCCCAAGGATATTTAGACAGCTAACGGTTGTTTAAACAAGGGACTCATAAGGCTTCCCCTGAGGATATATAAATAGTTAATGGTTTCTGGGGAGACTTTTCTTTGGTGGTATCCCTCCCCTGAGTCTTCTATAAGTAGCCCTACCCATAGTCCTATTAGTAACCCTAATTATACTCACTGGTTTACTTAGCTAAATAGGTGGAATCATTTTCTTAGCCTGTTTTTGGTGCACTATCTGGGATGAGTCTCCAGCATCTCTAAAAATAATAAAATGAGTAAGTAAGTAAGTAAGTAAGTAAATAAATAAATAAATAAATAAAGATTCTCCCATTCTTTTCTCCATCATAAATTTCTTCCTAAAGATTAACTTTGTCCTGAAAAGGTTTTCTTTTTTGCATATGTGTGCATGTATGTGTATATCTGAATGTGTGTAGGGATGTGTGTGTATGTGTGCATATGCGCATGTGTGGNGTGTGTGTGGAGGCCCTAAGTTGGCCTTCAGTATCTCACTCGATTGCTCCCTTATTTATTGAGACAGTGTCTTTTGATGAGCCCGGAACTCACTAATTCCAACTAATGTATAGCATTCCCTGGAGACTCCTTCCCTGCCTCTGTCTGAGTCCTGGGATTATTGGCAGTCTCCATGCCTGCTTAGCTTTTACAGGAGTTCTGGGGATCCAAATTCTAGTCCTTACATTTTTGTGACAAACACTTTAACCACTGAGCCATCTCTTCAATTCCAAAGAAAGTTCTTTAAACTAGCTTTATTGAATTATAATTTACACAAAATCAATTCACATGTTTTAATTTAAGACCCACCCACATCAGTGCGTGTATCAATAGTTCATTCCTTTTCTTGTTGACAAGTAATATTTCATTGTATCACTATAATACAATCTACTCATCCACTCACCCCCTGATGGACAGCTGTGCTTATAATTTGGGGNGCTAACATTTCAAATGAGTACAACAAGAAGTGATGTAGAGTTGGGAGGAGTTGGTTGGAAGAATTAATCTCTGTGTTATAGTTCTTATCTACTTTGACTAGGGAGGGGAGTCTACATGTAGACAAGGAGTCAGCAAACATTTTCAAGAAAGGCTAGGTTTTTTTTTTGTGGGTCACGCATGTGTAGTGTGTCATCTTCCCAGCTCTCCCATAATAGCACAAAAGTACCCAGAGAGGATATGCAAGCAAAAATGCATTTGTTTCTGCAAAACTTTATTCAAGAAGATTGAATTTTGAGTTTTAGATGACTTTTCCATGTGATAAAATATTAACCTTCTTTTGATTGTTTTCAATTGTTTAAAAATAATTATTAGCTTGTAGCTTGTAGAAAAATGTGGGGCAGGATGGATGTGGCCCTTACGCCGCAGATTGTTGACCACTGATGTAAGTAACTTTAGAATGTTTAGAAAATTCTGTTTCAGTATGTGTCTTCCACATTTAACCACAACCTCTAAGGAATAAAAGTAGGCTACAAAGCTTCCAGTGCAATACAAAAAGAAGAAACAATAGATTTAGAGAGATTAATCAGCTGAAAAAGAACAAGAAAACAAAGAAGAAGAAAAGGGAGGAGGAGGAGAGGGAGGACAGTGTGACATGCAGAAAACATGACGAGAAAGATGAGTCTAACCATAACATAGCACAAAGCACCCCCCAAAAGATATACAAACAAATATGCTAGCTGTGTTCCTGCAAAGTCATGGAACCCATGAACTGGTCAGACTGGCCTGCGGTTTGGGGGCTGAAGAGACAGCTCAGCAGTCAGAAGCACTTGCTGCTCTCGGAGAGGATCCAAGTTTGGTTCCCAGCACCCATGATGAATGGCTCACAACCACCTGCAACTCCAGCTGCAGCGGACCTGACACCCTGTTCTGGCCTCTCCAGNAACCTGCACTCCACCCAGACAAATAAAAAGAACTTCCATTTAGGTAAATTAAAAACAACAAGAAGAAGCAAAATNGTACTTTGAAAATTTACTTCCCAAACAAAATTATGCAGCTAGTTAAATATAAAAGTATAGAAAAATAAATAACACCAAAACAGGTATCAAATATTGGGTAACTGCTATAAAAACAGGTTAGATGTCATATTCTCATTAACCTTGTGTATAGGGACCGAGGCATCTGCTGATTTGGGGGTGTCTTAGAACCAATACCTCCCACATACTGAGGAACAACTGTGCTAATCATTTGTCCATGTGTAGCCAGAAGGCAGGGTCACGGGAATTGAAAACTGGACTGGATCTTGTGTCAGTCACTGGAGTAGCAGAAAGGCAAACATGTGACCATTCCTTGAATTAACTATGTCACTCAGAAATGAGGGGATCTGAATGAACTCAGAGGGAGCTAACCCAGCTGTATGTGTGTTTGAGGGGGAGAGCTATTTATGTCTGGGTGACCAGATCACGAGACCCNAGGGCCCCTAATGGTAACGTTTATCCCCGCTATGGTGTAGACCGTAAGTATCTCATGAGGCCCCACTAAGTGCTGTTGGGAGGTGGCAGAATTCTTAATCCTCAGGANAGGTCACTGGGACATGCTCTCTTCTCTTCATCTTGTCTTGCATGTCCTACCACGTACTTCTGCAATGTTATGCCTCACCACAGGCTCAAAGCAATGGGAGTGCCCCAGTGTGAGACAGACCCTTCAAAAGTACGAGTCAAAACAAGCCTTTTCCCTTTGCCACAGTGATTGAAAGAAAACCAACACGGTTCCCAAATGCCCACCTTAGCCATCAACTATAGCTTCCTCTCCGTGATACTTNGAGCCCAGGACTCTCTCTAGTTAATCAAGGTTTTCTGCCCACAGTCCCTCCCTGTGAACAACACTGATGCTCAGACTGGATTCTGCCCCTCCCTCCACTTAGCATTCCTTTTCTTTTTTAAAACCATTTTTATCTTTCCCTCCCCGCTTCAGCCAGCACCTGCAGCTCATTCTTTTTTAGACTACAGAGTACAGTTAGTGCTCTTTCCCACAGTAATAGCNAGGGTGCTTCAGGCACTGCAGAGGGCCTCCAGCTAATCTCCACTGTAATAGGTTGGACTCTCAACTAGGGATGGGGCCAGGCTAGCAGCAATAACAAAACCGTAGTAGTCCGAGAACAAAAGCTATTTATTATCCAGATAAAGTCATGATTGNATGGGTCCTCTGGGGCCCAGCCTCCTTTCCATTTATACTCTGTGGANTGTAACACACATCTTCCACATCAGGGAAACAAGCTGGAAGATAGAGAGAGACCATAAAAGGAGCAGGCATACTAGTCCATCACTTCCACCAGCGAGGAGGCTGGGAAGTGTAGTCTTGTTAGTGCCCCAAGGAGAAGTGGTGTTGGGTTTAATGAGCAGCTAACCCATCTCTGTGCCACATTAGTTATGCAACATTTCAGATGCCATCTCTGGTCAGAGGACATACATGAAGGCTAGACTGTGTCTCTCATTAACTAAGAGGACCAGAACAAGTTTTTAAATTTTTACTTAATTGATTTTTAAACTTTGCCCCCTTTCCTGTTGTGGTCATTTGAAAGAAAATGGTCCCCAAAGGGAGTAGCACTTTTAGGAGGTGTGGCCTTGTTGAAGTAGGTGTGGTCTTGTTGGAGAAGGCATGTTACTGTGGAGGTGGGCACTGAGGTCTCATATATGCTTAAGGTACCAACCCAGTGTGACAGACCACTTCCTGTTGCNTGCCCATGGAGATGTAGGACGCAAAGCTCCAGCACCAGGTCTGCCTGCATGCCACCATGTCGCANGATGATGATAATGGACTGAACCTCTGAAAATGTAAGCCATCCCAATTAAATGTTTTTCCTTTGTAAGAGTTGCTGTGGTCATGGTGTCTCTTCATAGCAATAGAAACCCTGACTAAGACACCTGTCTAATTTCTATTCATTTTTCAAAGATGAAGTCAAATTCTCTGTTAAAGAGTCCACTACCCTAGCAACTGTGGTGCTTTGGGTCCTGACACAGGGGAAAGAAAACAGAATCCAGACTGAGTTGAAATAGCCTGGGAATTTTTATTGCCCCAGGAGAATGTGTGAGCAATGTTAGCTACTACAGNAGCTCCTAATACAAAGGTAGTTTCCTTTCCCCGAGAGAGCTCCTGTTGATGTGAGGTGCATCTCCCCCAAACACAGAGAGAGGACTCAGGATTTCCCCGTGGCCAGAAGATATCCAATGCAANAACCAAGAAGAGAGGAACTCGGTCTCAGAGATGTGGGAAACTGGTTAGATGCTTAAAATGTGTTTCACACAAGAAACTGTGATGTCAGGTCCAGCCAAACGTAAGTGGGAAGCCCAGAACCTCTCCAAACCTTATCAAAGTCCCCTTAGAAATCACCCTTTAAAAACTGTAACAGTTTCACACATTTCCAGCCCACACCCTGCTCCACTGGACCAAATATTTCATAAATATGGCATTGATACAGCCACATGACTCTCTTACACAAAGCCTCCTAGGTTCATTTTTCACCTCTCTCTCTCTCTCTCTCTCTCTCTCTCTCTCTCTCTCTCTCTCTCTCT
>LZPO01017286.1:1283346-1298577 GCA_001675575.1 Neotoma lepida | reverse complement strand
GCCAAGCGCTGTCCCTTATCTGAGCTAACACTGTCCAGAGTGGCTATCATCATCTGCTTCCCACACCTACTGGAGTGGTGAGTGGATCGTGTAGAAAGACAACTGCTTCCTGGGGNGTCCCAGCTACTTCCTTGTGGTGGGACAAGANACTCTGACCATGGTGGTCTTCTCAAGGAATGACTAGCTCTGCTTCAGGACTACTCTGAAGCTGTTTCTACCTTTCCTACCTGACCTCAAAAGATCCAAACCTGATTACTCCTTTTCTGTTCTTTGAATGAGTTGGTTTGCCTCTTTCCTCTGGCCTTTGCACATACCATCCCTTCTTCTAGTACATGCCCCCATCCTCTCTTGAACAAGTGTTTTATGGCTTAGTTCTAGCTTCAACCTCAGGCCTTCCGGAAAGTGTTTGTGTTTGGGTCTCATATAGCCCAGGCTGGCCTTAAACTTGCTATGTAGCCAGAGGATGACTTTGAACAGTTTCCCCCTGCATCCACATCTCACGTCCTGGGATGGTAGGCACGAGTTCCACACATAAAACTGCTACGCTCNGTGTGGTTGGCAGCACGGCATTCTTCTCCTCTGTTCTGATGCTGCTACTGCTGCATCCCAAACAGTCATTCAACACTGCTACTGCTGCATCCCAAGCAGTCAGGGCATCATTCATTCCACACCACAGGAGGAAGGAGGATGGAAGGGCCGCTCCACACTGTTAGCTCACCCTTCCTGTCACCACCTCTACTGTGTAATTAACACTCCAGTTGCTAGATTCCTGNGGAAGTCCAGCAGCAGAGTATGTGTCCTCCAAGGGGCTTGGGACAGCAGAGCTTTTTATTTTCTGTCTTTCCTAACAAGTTGGTATGTTCTGGTGGTGTTCATGTTCATTTCCCCAGTGACTTTCCTGGCTGACTGGAGACGGTAGTCACTGGTGAAATGACACAGAGATGGAATGNGCTCAGTGAAGGGGAAGACAGATTTGCTGCCATTTGCTGAAAATAGCATCTTTGACCGGAAATAGCAAATTAGTCATGGTGAGATAAGGGGACCGTAGGTTAGTCCCTCTTCCTCCCACAGTGACCCAAGGTTTGGGAAACATTCTAGGCTGGATAAGAATACAGTCTGTCTCTTATACACATCTAGATGTGTATAAGAGACAGGTGTATGTATGTGTGTGTATGTGTGTGTGTGCGTGTGTGTATGTGTGTGCGTGTATGTGTGTGTGTTATTTATGTGTGTTGGGGGGGTAATGTGGGGTGTGTATATCTGTGGTGTAGGCCACGATGTAATATGTGGATGTGGCTGTGTGTATATATGTGTGTGTTTGTTATGAAGGGGTTGAGATGAGTATAATGAACAAGACTTGAGAAAAGAGTAGAGGGATCCAGCTTGGCCAAGTCCTTGACTCTTTGCATGTGGTCATGAACAGTCGACTTTATGGCACCAGCAGTTATTGGGACCGAGGAATCTGACAGAGGAAGCCAGAGCTGCCAGCCACAGTCCCACCAGGCTTAGGTGGCTTCCTGCTCTGAATTATGAGAAGGAAGCATATCCTAAAATTATATAAAAATAAAATATTTATCAAATGGGAAGGTTTGCTGGAGAGATGACTCAGTGGTTAAGAGCATTTTCTGCTCAGCTAGAGGACCCAGCATCACATTGGTGGCTCGCAACTGCATGTAACTCCATCACCAGGGGATCCACTGGCACACACATCAGATACCCAGCCCACAGATACACATAGNTAAAAATAATTTTAAAAAAAGCTTTAAAGACAGAGAATTTTGACATAAAAGAGAAGAGCTCCCCAACTTCCTTTGAAGCCTCTGGATTGTTTTTGTTTGCTCTGTGCCAAATAAATTTATCCAGTTGAGGATGTTAGGGGAAACCCATGACTTGGGTGAGTCCCAGATCATGTCAAACAAAGCAATCCCTGCAGACCAAACTCCTCACACTTCTTGGCAGAGACAGCAGCACAGGGCTTACTTCCTAACGCACATCCTGCTCCAGGAGCCCCTGGTCTCAGGATAGACCAGAAGGGCAACAGTGCCTCGTTGGGGGTCACACACCATTGCTTCTCTGTGGTTATTGAGTGTTGGCAGGGCCCCAGATGGGTTGAGTGGTCAGTACTGGTTATTGGAAAGGCAGAGTTTCACCCTTGAATTTCTCAGCCCCATTCATACCTGCTAACATAAGGCCTGTGGTTTTCTCCAGCTCTCTGGTGCCTTCCAATCTCCTGTTTTGCCTTTTGCCTGTTTTCTAACCAGTATGTCACAGGGTCTAAAGACCTGGGTGACTGGGGGATTGGGCAATCCCTGTTCTTCGGCAGGGGCAAATCTTGGGACCGACACATAAAATCTACCTACAAGGATATTCTGATTTTACTAGACTAAACAGAACCGGAAAATTTCAAAATCACCAGCATCATGATCATCATCATTGCCATCACTATGTGAGACAGGGTCTCATTATGTTGCCTAGACATATCTGGAACTCCTGGGCCCAAGTGGTTTTCCTGCCGCAGCCTCCTGAGTTGACAGAAGTATAGATACATGCTATCATGCTCGGTTCATTTGTAATCCTACCTTGTGGACCCAACTGGACAGGCCTTGTGTTCCATTTTCAGGAAATGTTTCAAGGTTAATTAAACNATGGCACAGNGTAGAATNACACCTGCTGGCTTCTCCAGCATCACTATTCCCTGTTATAGTTCAGGATGCAGGTCTCCTCAGCTTGTTCTTGCAACTTTGAGGAGACAGCTTGGTATGTTTGTTGTCGTTGTTGAGACACAGTCTTGTGAAGCCAAGGCTGCTCTCAAACTCACTTTGTACCGAAGGATGACATTGAACTCCTAATCTTTCTTCCTTTACCTCCTAGTACTGAGATTACACGTATGTGCTACTACATTTAGCTAAAAGTTTTTTTCTTATACTAAAAAAATTGTTTTAATTATTTTTATTATTTATGTGTGTGTGTGTGTGTGTGTTTGTGTGTGTGTGTGTGTGTGTGCAGAATCCTGTAGAGGCCAGAAGAGGGCATTAGATCCCCTGGAGCTGGAGCTATAGGTGGTTGTGAGCTGCCTGACATGGATGCTAGGAACCAAACATAAGTCTCTTGGGAGAGAAGCAAACTCTCTTAACTACTGAGTCATCTCTTCAGTCCTAAAAGTTTCTAAAGCATCATTAACACTCATTGACCCACTGAGCCATCTCTCACCCCTGACAGAGTGCTTGAGTTATAATTTGTATNCAGTGAAATGCTCAGGTTGACTTTACAGAGTTGAATGAGTTTTGACAAATCCTTACACTATACAACCCCNCTCCATGAAGACATAAACCTTTTGGCAAACAATTTAAAGGGTGCAAGGCTAGGGATGTGGCTAAGTGGTAGTGCTATAGAAATAACATGCCTTCCCAGTGTGACATCACTCCGCACACTTAGAGATAGATGAAGGGGAAGATATTTACTAGCCTTGTCCAGTTCTGCCCAANGTCCAAGGAAGAGTCAGCCTCAAACACAAGACTTTGCTAACTTATGTATACCCAAGGCTTCTGCTTTCCACACACACTGTCATCCTTAAATCTCTTTTGGGTCCCCACCCCAGGTTACACTTTGAACAATTCAAACAGAGACAGGAGATTGTAAGTCTGGCCACTTGGGCAGATGGGACATTTACANAGCAAAGATANTGCCAGATTTCTTAAACACATCAGTNCTGTTCTTTTCGAATAGTTGTTACCCAGGGTCATCTTGCCCACCTGGCAGANTTATGCTTTTCTCACCAAGAGCACAGGGGACTTAATGGTAGCTGTGACCCNGCACTGCCCATCTTGAGCTGCCATTAGAGGTATGTCTTTTGTTGTGGGAACAGGCCTAATGATTGGCTGTCAGGGATGGCACATAATGGCTGGTCACTCCTGGTGAACATTTACATCCTAGCATGATGTGATGACTATTCTTGGTTGTCAACTTGACTACATCTGGAATGAACTACAATCCAGAAATAGAAGGCACACCTGTTAGAGATTATTTTTGCTTGGTTTGAAGTGAGTGAATTGACTTCTAGTNGGACCTTTGAGGTGGGAAGACACACATCTTTGATCTATATCTTGAGGATGAAGACACAAGCCTTTGTTCCAGATCTTGAGGCCGGAAAATACACCTTCAATCTAGGCCACACCTTCTGCTGGAAGCCTAAAGAAGGGCTTGGAAGAAGGAAGCCTTTGCTCTTTGCCTGCTTCCCCTCAACCTTGCTAGCACACCCATTCCTTCACTGACATTGGTGCCTGCTTCTTTGGGATTCCAGCAGATATTGAAGACCACCTGAGGCACCCAGCCTGATTTTGTATTAGCTAGATTGCAGCCTATAAGTCATTCCAATAAATCTCGTGTGTGTGTGTGTGTGTGTGTGTGTGTGTGTGTGTGTGTGTGTGTTCATTCTATAAGTTCTGTTACTCTAGAGAACCCTGACAAATGCAGGAGGAGTCAGCTCTGAATTGCGCTCACTCAGCTTGTGTCTATACGTTCTAATTCACCACTGCCCTGTGTCTGCTGACCTGGGCTCAAAGGACATCAGAGCGACTGCCATGATAGCTTCAGGCAAAAATTTCCAGGCTATATTGTAGAAGCCAGGGGAACATTCCAATCATGTCAGCACCCCTGCTGGACTCCCATCTCCTCCNCTTGCCCCCACCACTTAGGACTGAGCAAAGAGAGCAGAAATTGGCTCAGGAGCCCTCTAAAGGAACGATGACACAGGAACTCATTGGGGCTGTTCTGATGACATTCAGTCCAGTCTGTCAGTGGGGACACTGGGACTCGGACATGTTAAAAGGCTTCTTAGAATCTGTGCGACTTAAGCAGTGGAACACAGAGTGAGCCAGGTCCTGTGTGCTCTATGTGTGGGACTAGGCTTGGGAAATGGATGGAGGGGGAAATATGACAAAGATCTAGTCCTTTCACCCCACTGTCGGAAAGCTGACCCCCAGCATTGGACAGCAATTAAACCCCAAATGCTCTGACATCTCTTCTATCATCTCCTGTTCTCTCTGTTGGTGTTTTCCTCTGAACTAAAACATGCCTCCTGGTGGGAGGAGAGAAACTCGCTCAACTTATCAGGCTTAGGAAACTCAGAAAGTTTCAAGTTCCACTAGACCCCACCCAGACTTTATCTAAGTCGTAACAATCGTTGGGGAGAGGAGACTGGCCAGCCAAGCTGACTGCAAGTTGTNCAGAGAGCTCCAGGNATGCAGCTTTCTGGGGACCTCATCCGTGCTAGATGGGCTTTTGGATGATAAAGCTGCCTTTGAGTCACCCAAGCTCCTGTAAGGAGGATCATGGTAAAAGGGAATCTTGGCCAGTGGATCATTTTCCAGACCTGCAGACCCTGAACTCCCTGAACAAAGGGACGGTCAGGTTCCCCTGAGGAAATACCTTGATAAAAAACCTAAGAGTTTAACTGTTAGCCTCTCTCCAGTCCTTCCCTAGAAGGATCTACAGCCTTTTACAAGGGTAACTGTACCCTGAGGGAAAGGAAACAATCAGACTTTCTGGGTCTATTGGATACTGGTTCTGAATTGACACCGATTCCAGGAGATCCCAAGAAACACTGTGGTTTATGGAGGTCCATAGGGGCTTATGGAGGTCCACTGGGGCTTATGGAGGNCCATAGGGGCTTGTGGAGGTCCATAGGGGCTTGTGGAGGTCCATAGGGGCTTGTGGAGGTCTATAGGGGCTTGTGGAGGTCAGGTGATTAATGGAGCTTTAGCTGAAGACTGACTCACAGTAGGTCCAGTGGGTCCCCAAACTCATCCTGTGGTTGTTTCCCCAGTTCCAGAATGTATAACTGGCATAGACAGAATTCTCACATTGGTTCCCTGACCTGTGGAGTAAGGACTATTATGGTTAGAAAGGCTAAATGGAAGCCTTTAGAGTTGCCTCTGCCAAAGAAAATAGTGAATCAAAACCAGTCCTGCATCCCTGGAGAAATTTCAGAAATTAGTGCCACCATCAAGAACTTGAAAGACGCAAGGGTGGTGGTTCCCACTACATCTCCCTTTAACTCTTCTGTCTGGCCAGCATAGAAGACAGATGGATCGTGGAGAATGACAGCTNACTATCGAAAACTCAGTGATGCAATGACCCCAACTGTAGCTGCTGCACCAGATGTGGAGTCCTCACTTGAGCAAATTAACACATCTCCTGGTACATTGTATGCAGATATTGATCGAGCAAAATGCTTTTTTTTTGGGGGGGGGTATCTGTACATAAGGACACCAGAAGCAATTTGCTTTCAGTTGGCAAGGCCANCTGTATACCTTTATAGTCTTACCTCAAAGAACTATATTAACTCTCTAGCCCTGCGTCATAACTCAGTTAGAAGGGANCTCAATTGTCTGTCTCTTCCACAAAATATCACACTGGTGCACTATATTGACAACATTATGCTGATTGGACCAAGTGAGCAGGAGGTAGCAACCACTTCAGACTCATTGGTAATGCGTATACACATCAGAGGATGGGGAATAAATCCAACCAAAATTCAAGGGCCTTCTACCTCTGTGAAATTCTTAGGAGTCCAGTGGTGTGGGATATTCAGAGATATTCCTACTAAGGTGAAGGATAAGTTACTGTACCTGGGCCCTCCCACCACCAAGAAAGAAGCACAACACTTAGTGGACCTATTCGGATCCTGGAGACAGCACACTCCCCACTTGGATGTGTTACTCAGGCCCATATACCAAGGGACACAGAAAGCTGCTAGCTTTGTGTGGGGCCTGGAACAGGAGAAGGCTCTTCACCAGGTCCAGGCTGCTGTGCAGTCTGCTCCACCACTTGGACCATGTGATCCAGCAGACCTGATGGTACTTGAAGTGTCAGTGGCAGATAGAAATGGTGTTTGGAGCCTTTGGCATTCCCCATAGATGACTCACGGAAGAGGCCATGGGNATTTTGGAGCAAGGCTCTATCATCATCTACAGACACCAATTCTCCCTTCGAAAGACAGCTTTTGACTTTCTATTGGGCCTTAGGAGAAACTGAACAATTAACAATGACCACCAAGTTACTGTGCAACCTGAGCTGCTCATCATGAGCTAGGTGTTATCTGACCAGCAAGTCATAAAGTAGGATGTGCACAGCAGCAATCTGTTATGAAATGGAAGTGGTATATATGTGATCATGCCCAAGCAGGTCCTGAAGGTACAAGCAAATTACATGAAGAAGTTGTCAATTGCCTATGGTTTCTACTCCTGTTACAATGCCCTCTGCTGCCAAGCATGCACCGATAGCCTCATGGGGTGTTCCTATGATNGGTTGACCGAGGAAGANAAAATTAGGGCCTGGTTCACTGATGGTTCTGCACTCTATGCAGGCACCACCCAGAAGTGGACAGCTGCAGCATTACAACCCCTTTTGGGGACAACCCTGAAAGATACTGGCAAAGGGAAATCTTTACAGAGGGCAGAACTTTTAGCAGTATACATGGTCACACAGTTTGTTTGGAAGGAGAAATTGCCAATGTGCAATTGTTCACTGATTCATGAGCTGTAGCCAATGAATTGACTTGATGGTCAGGGACTTGGNAAGNNCATGACTGGAAAATTGGTGAGAAGACATCTGGGAAAGAAGTATGTGGCTAGATCTCTCCAAATGGACAAAGGATGTGAAGATACTTGTATCTCATGTAAATGCTTATCGAAACATGACTTCAGCTGAGAAGGAGTTCAATAAACAAGTAGATAAGATAACCCATTCTGTGGACAGTCAGCTTCTTTCTCTAGCCGTACCTGCCATTGCCCAATGGGATCATGAACAAAGTGACCATGGTGACAGAGATGCGGGTTATGCATGGACTCAACAACATGGACCTGGCTACAGCTACTGCTGAGTGCCAGATCTGCCAACAGTAGAGACCAACNCTGAGCCCCAGATATGGCACCATTCCCTGGGGTGACCAGCCAGCAACCTGGTAGCAAGTTGACATTGGACCACTTCCCTTATGGAAAATACAATATTTTGTCCTTACTGGAGTAGATATTGATTCTGGTTATGGGTTTGCCTTTCCTGCACTCAATGCTTCTGCCAAAACCACTATCCATGGACTTACAAAATGCTTGATCCACCAACATGGTATTCCACACCATTGCTTCTNACCAAGGAACTCCCTTCACAGCCGGAGAAGTGNGACAGTGGGCCCTGTTGTTGGTTGTCTTCTACTTCTACTCTTTTGAGTCTTTGTTCTTTTGAGGGGCCCACCACCCAGCTCCCAAATAAATCACACACAGAGGCTTATTAGTACTTACAAATGCCCAGCCTTAGCTTGGCTTGTTTCTAGCCAGATTTTCTTAACTTAAATTATTCCATCTATCTTTTTCCTCTGGGCTTTTTTTACTTCTGTATATCTTACTTTCATTTTTACTCTGTGGTTGGCTGTGTNGCTAGGTGGTTAGCCCCTAGCGTACTCCTCTCTTTGTTCTTGTTCCTTGACCCTCTTTTCTCTCTTTTTCTCCTTCTATTTATTCTCTCTGCCTATCAGCCCCGCCTACCCTTTCTCCTGCCTTGCTATTGGCCATTCAGCTCTTTATTAGACAAATCAGGTGTTTTAGACAGGCAAAGTAACACAGCTTCACAGAGTTAAACAAATGTAACATAAAAGAATGCAACACATCTTTGCATCATTAAACAAATATTCCACAGCATAACACATCTTAAAATAATATTCTACAACAGGGCCCACTATCATGGAACCCACTGGTGTTACCATATTCCACCATCCTGAAGCAACTGACCCGATAGAAANATGGAANGGCCTTTTGAAGACATTTACAGTGCCAATTAGGTGGCAGCAGCCTGGAGGGCTGGGCCAGGGTTCTCCAGAGGGAGTGTATACTTTGAATCAGCGTCCAATATATGGTACAGTTTCTCCGTTAGCCAGGATCCACGGGGCGAGGAGTCAAAGGGTGGAAAGGGAATAGTTTCACTCGCTATCACCCCTAGTAAAATTTTTGCTTCCTGTTCCCATGACCTTAAGTTCTGCTGGTTTAGAAGCTTGGTTCCAGAGCAGGGAGTGCTCCTGCCAGGAGCCATAATAAACATTTCCTTGAACTGGAAGCTCAGACTTCTCCTGGTCTTTGGGTGTCTAATGCACTTAAATCAATAGTCTAAGAAAGGAATAAGTTTTCGGAGAGTGATTGATCTAGATTATTAAAGGGAAGTTGGATTGCTTTTCCACAATGGAGGTAAAAAGGATTATGTCTGGAATACAGGAGATTCTTTAGGGTGTCTCTTGGTGCTACCATGCCCTGTGATTAAAATTAATGGGAAACTACAGCAGCCTAAACCAGGCAGGATGACAAAGGCACAGACCCATCAGGAACGAAGGTGTGGGTAACTCCTCCAGGAAAGGAGCCAAGACCTGCTGAGGTTCTTGCTGAGGGTGGAGGAAATACAGAATGGGTAGTAGAGGAAGGTAAATACCAGCTAAGGCCACGTGACCAGTTGCAGAAACAAGGATTAGAGTTGACATGAGTGCTTGTGTTGTATTTTGTTAAGAATGAGTTTGTACAGATATTTGTGTTTTCTTTCCTCAATTTCTTTATCAATGATNATGTAACATCAATGAAGAGAATATCAATGGTTGTCATGTTTAAATTTAAGATACTAAAAGAGTGTTCCTCAAGGGACATTTCCACCTGTCCTAAATGTATAATGCTTTTGCAGTTGTACAGTTAGACATAATTGTGACCTGGTTAAATATATAATGCATTTGCAATTGTCCTTGGGATAGTAATATCATGTTTCGGCATTATTGTGATCTGGTTTTTGTTTTCATTTGGAAATTGATCATGGATTAAGGAGATACAGTTGTGCGTCAAATTGACAGGGGTGGACTTGTGATGGCTAATCTTGGTTGTCAGTTTAACTACATCTGGAATGATCTACAATTCAGAAATGGAGGGCACACCAGTGAGAGAATATTTTTGCTTGGTTTGAAGTGGTTTGTAATCCAGACCTTTGAAGTGGGAAGACACACCTTTAATCTGGGCCACACCTTCTGCTGGAAGCCTAGGTAAAGACTTGGAAGGAGGAGGGTTTCCTCCTTCTTTGCCTGTTTGCCTTCATCTTTCTAGCATATCCATTCCTCCATGGGCATTGGAGCCTACTTCTTTGGGATTCCATCATATATGGAAGACCAGCTACAACATCCAGCCTTGTGGACTGAGCAACTACTGGATTTTTGGATTTTCTGTTCACAGCCAGCCACTGTTGGATTAGCTGTACTGCAGCCAGTAAGTTATTCCAATAAATCATATGTGTGTGTGTGTATATGTGTGTGTGTGTGTGTGTGTGTGTGTGTGCTGCCTTCAACCTTGGCTAGAAGCTTCATTCTGCAATGGTCAGCGGTAACACAGAGAGCCTAAAAGGTCAAAGTGCTGAGACTAAGTAACTGTCGTGTGCTGTGCTCAGCCCTAAGTGGGACATCTATATCAACCCCTAAACCTCTAAGGCTCAGGGAACATTGCAGAAGAAGGGGAGGGAAGAATGAAAAAGCCGAAGGATGGGGAGGGGTTCTGTCTTCTAGACATGCTGTGGCCATTTACACTCATGGCCTCAGGCAGCTATGCTTCCTTGTAGAAGATCAAGCCAACCAGATCAGCCAACATTTCAACAGGCAGCATTAATTAGACTCAGAGGATGATGAGAAAGAAAGAGAGAGGATGTGAAGGAGGAGGAGGACAAATTGGGAGGGCCCAAGGGGAGTGGGAAGGGGGAGTTGGGAGTGGATATAACCAAGATACGTTTTATTACATTTATGAAATTGTCAAATAATTTACTATTCTTTTTTTTTCTGAGATAGGGTCTTTATACATAGCTCTGGCTGTCCTGGAACTTACTACATAGACCAGGCTGGCCTGGAACTCACAGAGATCTCCTGCCTCAGCACCCGAGGGCTGGGATTAGTGTGCATTACCTGCCCGGCTGGATGATTTACTTTCACGTGTGGCTCATTTTTGTGTGTGTGTGTGTGTGTGTGTGTGTCACCTTTCTTACACCTGAAAAGGTGTAAGAAACCAGTTTGAACCCCTAAGCTACACATAGGCCACATTAAAACCACCTGTATGGGAAGGGGTGGCTCTAGTATGACAGAAGTCAGTGTCATTTGTTGAATAACTAGTTGCTCAGTAATTTTTATAACTGGTGCTAACTTCAGGCTGTAGCCAAAAAGAAGTTTAGGTTCCTGAGTGAACTTTCCTCAGGTTAATCCTCATCCATTTGCCTGGGTCAAGAACCACCTGGAAACAGGTGCTTACAGAGATTGAGGGACACCCACTCTGAATGTCAGTAGCACCATTTCAGGATACGGGCNGGAACTGACTAGTACTGTTTTATTGTTTNACNACGGACTGAAGAATAGTTTTGTCACAGCAATGAGCGAAGTCACTAATGCGGAAGTGGGCTAAGGCAAACGGCATTAGTGAGGTACACTGAAGGTTACTGACTTCGAAAAGGTTGACCAAAACCTTTCAGAAATTTGCCTGAAGCTCAGGCAATTACCATGCAGCAGGGTGACTTACTGAGAATGTACGCTAGGAAAAGGTCACTCTTTGGGGAAGCTAAGCTATTCACTGAATTCTGAATTTTCCCTGTTGCAAAACCAGTTCTGCTTTGTTTTGGAGCATGTGTGTGTATGTGTGTGTGCACAGGTGCCTCCAGGAGCATGTGTAAGCCAGATAAAACACACATCTTCCTCAATCACATCTTCTCTTCTGATTTCTCACTGACTTGGATGGAACTCACCAATTTTGCCAGGCTAGCTGGGCAGCAAGTTCCAGGGATCTGCCTGTCTCTGCCTCTTTAGTGCTAGAATTTTAGATGTACACCAGGTCTGTTTTTTAAATTATTATTATTATTTCATGTGTATGAGTGCTAAGTCTGCACGTATGTGTGTGCACCACGTGCATGCAGTGCCAGGGCAGGGGCAGAAAATGGGCATCAGATTCCACNGAGTTGGAGTTATAGAGGGTGGTGAGCCTGAGTTCCTGTGAGGAACTGAACTGGATTCTCTGCAAGAGCAGCCAATGCTCTTAACTACCGAGCATCTCTCCAGTCCTCAGGTTTGGCTTTCTAGACGGGTGCTGGGGANAGGAGCTCATGTCCTCAGACGAGCTACAAGCACTCTACCAAGTTAGTCATCTGCCTCTCTAAACCTGGTCTTAATCCAGCCAAATAAAATCTGTTTTTGGGGTCCAAAGGTCTGATTGTCTGGAACCTCACGGCCTCAGAAAGGATCACTAAGCTGTGATATCACAGGAGGGTGGCATGATAAGCCTTTTGTGTTTGGGAGAGAGAGAGAGGAGAAAGAGGCTGGCCCTTATTAGCACTTTGGGAACTGAAGCAAAAACAAGTAAGTTCTGGTCACACTTGAGGAGTCTTAGAANCCTATCTCTGGGTAAGAAAAAGCTGCAAGTGGCTGGTAGAACAGGAAGTAAGGACTGTGGCTTGAAGCACTTTTGTGAGAAGCAGGACTTAGCTTAGTCCTGAAAGGCAGGCGGGTCATCAAGGGGGATCAACCCAGAAATCAGGCCAGGATCGAAATCCTAGGAACAACAAGAGGCAGTTGCTCCTGGGGACCTCAGAGGATGAACGGCTGGTTCCAGGATTACTGTGTTCTGGCTTCCTCTCTGTTGCTGTCATAAAACAGTCTCAGCAAAGGCAACTGGCGGGGGGGAGGAAAGGATGTCTTTGGTTTATACTTCTGTGTCACCGCCCTGAGGGAAACCAGGGCGAGAACTCAAACAGGAACGTGAAGCAGAAACCACAGAGGAGCATTGCTTGCTGGTTTACTCATCCAGTAACTGTATCTGCCCAGGGAACTGTGCCATTCCCAATGGGCTGGGCCCTCCTATACCAATTAATAATCAGGAATCCCTCCCCCAGACATGCCCACAGACTTAAGTTATATGGACAGTCCCTCGGTTGAGACTCCCTTATCNGGTAACTCTAGGTTGGGGCCAATTGACAGTTAAAGCTGACTAGGACACTTGGCAATGTTCACTATCTTTTGAAGTGCAATNCATCATTATTCACCATGCTCAACCACTCCCTGTGTTCAAATTTTATACACAGACCCTTTGCCGTGTGATTTTGTAATGTTAGGTATCAAAGTAAATAGAGTATCCCTTCTGTCCTTGATGTTAACTTGGCCTGCATCTGGCTTTGGTCAACAGATAGTGGGAAGGAGTCACTCAAGAGGCTTCTAGAGGCATCANGTGTCTTTGATTGACTTCTTGTGTACCTACCATTTGCCATGAAGAGAACACACCCTAGCACTGCTGGTCCTGGGGAAATACGGAGCTGGACAGACAGGACCCAACCTCGAACTGAATCTAAGCTTATCGAGCCTGTTGCTGATCCAAAGCTTCCCAACTAACCAAGAACCTTAAAGCAAGTGTGTATTGGGGGGGGGGTGAGGAGGGGCTCACTGCTGTATACCAGAGTTTCAGTTGTTTTGCTATGTGGGACTATTTAAGCATTTGCTATTGGATACATGCTCCAATGCCTAGACTCCTTTTTCAATGAGAGCTACTGTGGCTGATTTAAATAGGGCTAAATTTCCCAGCCTTCTTTGCAGGTCAATGTGGCAATATGANCGAGTTCCTGTCAGCAGGATGCTAGTAGATATGTTTCTGGAAGCCATTGACATGTTCTCCTAAAAGCCANTGGCATACAGCTTTCATTCTGTCCTTATTCTTGCTGTCTGGAAAGAGGATTGGCTGGCCAGAGCTCCAGCTGGCATGTTGGCTCCTAAGAANAGTTTTACACTAGGCAAGAAGGAGCTGTGAGCTGCCCCCAGCTGCCTGTAGAACAGGATGAGGGAGAAATGAACTGTGCTCCTCTTGCATGCCTTGCTGAGTTTACCCTTGACTCAGTTCCCACGCCACTTCTCACTGCACCTGAAAGATCACTGTTCTCTTATGTATGGTCAGATAATGGACTGTCACGGAGAAGTGGCCAGCTGTCACTCATGCCAACCAAAACAGGCCCAGCCCGTTTAAAAGTTAGCACTTGGAAAAAAAATAGANAATGACTTAGAAAGTGTGTGGTTTCTTTTATAAGTTGTGTTTTTGTGTGCATGGGTGCTTACAGAGGTGAGAAAGGGGCACTGGGTCTCTTGAAGCTGGAGTTACAGGGGTGTGTGAGCGTTTGTTGGGACCTGAACTCCAGTGTTCTGGTGGAGCAGTAAGAGTCCATAACCTCTCAGGCATCTCTCCAAGGTATGCATTTTCTCTTGAGGGTGACAAAGTGTTCTGAAATTGTGGTAATGGTCGCACAATTCTGTGAATATACTAAAAATGATGAACATGTACAATTTAGAGTGGCTTTTACATTGTGTGATTTCTATCTCAACAAAGCTTTTCTTTAAAAAGCCAGTGTCTGNGCTGACCAGATGGTTNNGTGGGTAAAGTTCCTGACTGTGGANGCCATGTGACCAGCTGCCTCCAGCTCCTATGATCATGATTTCCCCGCTGTGATGACTGAACCCCAGAAATGTGAGAAAATGACTCCCTTTTAAAGCTCTTCTCTNGGGCATTTTGTCCTAGAAGTGAGACAAATAACTAACANGAGGAGGCGGGGCTTATCCTAGTGCCGCCCACATTCACGGNTCTTCCCCTC
Organism: Neotoma lepida; assembly: GCA_001675575.1. NCBI lineage: Eukaryota > Metazoa > Chordata > Mammalia > Rodentia > Cricetidae > Neotoma > Neotoma lepida. The sequence continues at coordinate 1,283,907 of LZPO01017286.1, read as the reverse complement.
NGTTAACCACTCTGGAAAGCCCCTCAAGGTCACGTGAAGANCTTTTGTCACTTCGTTGATCCTCAATCTCATTGAGTTGGCAATCGGTATTAAACCGTTACATNTGTCAAAAGATAAAAGCAAGTGAAAATGAAAGAAAACTAAAAGATATCTGAGGGATAGTGAGATAGCTCAGTAGGAAAAGGCTCTTGCCGTCAAGACTTAAGATCTGAGCTCAATCCCAGGATCCCCACAGTGGAAGGGAAAGACCTCATTCAGAGAAGCTGTCCTCTGACTTCCCAGCCACTCTGTGCACCTGACTGTCCACAAACAGTCGTGTGCACACACTTAATAAATGTTAGGAAAAGGTTTGAGGGTGCCTGCTGAGTCCCATCACAGAGGGAGACAACTGACTCTGGCAAATTGTCCATCCATCTCTACAACACGCCTGCACCCACCCCACCCCCCAAGTAAATAAATAAATATAATTTTTAAAAATTAAAAACTTTCTGACTGACAGCCTATAATATGACTGCAAGCAGTTTTTGTTTTGTTGGCGTGAACCTCAACTCTCAAATGCCC
>LZPO01017286.1:1265130-1275251 GCA_001675575.1 Neotoma lepida | reverse complement strand
TGTGTGTGTGTGTGTGTGAATGTATGCCACATTTGTGTGGCTTCCAAAGAGGCCAAAAGGAGGTGTTGGATTTCCCTGGAATTGGAATTATGGGTGGTTGTCAACTACCTAACATGGGTCCTGGGAACTGAACTCAAGTCCTGTGGAAGAGCAATGAGTGTTCTTTGCATAATTTCAGTTTTAGTTTTATTTTTTTAACCTTTTACTGGGTTTTTTGTGTCTCTCACACCGTGCATCTCTAGCCCAACCAAATCCTCACCTCTCACATCCACCCTCTGCCCCTGGAAACCACCCCCAAAAAATAAAATGAAGTAAAACTGAAAAGAAGAAGAACAAAAATAAAATCTCGTCATGGAAGCTGTAGTGTGACACACTGAGTCACACAGTATACCCTTTAGTCCATGTAGCTTTACTTGCAGGTGTTCATTGCAATGAGTCTGGTTCGAGGCCTCTGGTTTCTGCTATACTATCAATATTGGGCCCTCACTGGGACTCCTCTTGGATATCCTGCTGTTGTTGGAGATCCTGAAATTTTGAGTCTGCAGGACTGGCCCCTTCATGTGCTCCAGCAGATCATAGATGGGGTGGATATTGGGATGGGCCAAACTCATAGCTGTGGTGCTGGGCCTGGGTGGATGCAGGGTTGGTCAGCCTGCCAGCTCTCCCCCATTCTCACTATCAGGGTGAGCTTTCCAACATTGCCCTAGCTAGTTCACCCCATGCAGCAAGCAGCAAGGGACTAGGCCAGTTCTCCTGCTTTCACACCCCCTGGCCAGCTCTCCCACTCCTACACCACCAGGTCTAGCTCTACTGTGTTGCCCAGATGAGGTGCAGGGGCCACTCTCCCAAGTGCTGCAGCCAGTGAGGTTCAAGGACAGCTTTCCCACTCTCCCACCCTCAGAGCTTGTTCACCTATGCCCCGGCCAACAAAGTCAGCTCTACTGTGCTTCCTTGGCAAGGTGCAGGGCCTGCTCTCCCAGTGCTGCAGCTAGTGAGGTGCAGGGCCACTTCTTCCACTCTTGTGACCCCAGGGGCCAGATCTCCTGCCTGCTGCAGATAGCGAGAGGCAAGGGACAAGGGATCTCTCCCTCATACATAACACCATATGGCAGATGGGGGCGGGGCCATATCTGACACCACTCATGTTCTCAGGGCCAGCTCCCCCACATGAACAGGATCAGCTTCACTGTGCTGGACTTGTTCCCCTGAGTACTGCAGCCAGTGAGGGGCAGGGCCTTTTCTCCCTAGTGCTGTAGCCAGTGAGGGGCAGGACCAACTCTGTTTAGTCCTGTGTTCTCACCATGGCCCAGAGTGACACACAGGCCACCCACCTCCGCCCACTCCTCACCACCTTCACCTCTTCAGATCTGCTTCTCTCCACAGGACATGAACCATTCTGTCTGTCTGTCTGTCTCTCTCTCTCTCCCCCATACCCCATCATATATTTGCTTACCATAATAGCACTGGGCAGGCCAAGTTTTCTCCACACTGCCTGGGGAGAGCTGTCCTAGGCGGACTGTGAGTCTCCTTCTCCTGCTCTGATTTCAGTTTCATTCTAAAGGACATATGTAAAGATAAGTCAAAAGAAGAGACCCTTAGAGCAGTGTTTCTCAACCTATGGGTCGTGACCCTTTTTGGGTCCAATGACTCTGTCACAGGGGTCACATATCAGATATCCTGCATATCAGATATTTACATTATGATTCATAACAATAGCAAAATTACAGTATGAAGTAACAACAAAAATAATTTCGTGGTTGGGGGTCACAACATGAGGAACTTTATTAAATGGTCACAGCATTAGGAAGGTTGAGCATCATTGCCTTAGAGTGAGGACTAAGAGGGCCCTCAGTGCAATGCTTCTGAGTCTTCTACATACAATCAGGGGGTGTTACCTCACAGCATATCACCTGGACCCTATTGTCCAGAGTTTTTACTGGGGCTTCATGATCCTAGANTGATAGCTTGAACACCATCTCTGGCTCTCTGTCCCTTTCACTGACATCACATGACTCAAAGCCCTAACCCTCTAATCACATCAGGGACCATACTAGCTTCATCCTGCAGATATGAATGGGTCACCATAATGCTCATTGTACTGGTAAATTATCATGTGCTGTTTGAGCTGCTTGAGAAGCTGTCTCTGGAAGCCGAGTCCCCCTTCCAACTTCAGACCAAGCATGTTTATGTCAAGTGTCCTCTAGGGCCCTTTGTCTGGGAATAGGCTGCCTCCCTAACTCTGTGACAAGGGAAGAACAACAGAGCAGCCNCAGAGTAAAAACGCTATGCCCTTGAAAGCAGCTAGAAGGCAAACCATCTCCAACAGGTGTTGCCATTGTTTATCTCATGATATAAAAGTGCCTGCATTGGGAAAGAGAAGCCGGAAGTTCAGCTATGGGAAACTCATTTGTGGAGAGAAACTCCAGCTGATTGCCTTAACTTCTTTAGTTGGTTTCTGCTGCTTGTCTGTAAGCCCCTGATTTGGTGATGTATCTGTGTCTGTTGCTATTTGTTCTTTTACTAGGAAGTCTCACCCAAGGGGACACTCTGTTCTGACCACAGCTTTCTTTATCAGAACTCCAGCTGGCTGCCTCAATGGGGCTTGACCAGTCAATTTCTGCCGGGTGTCTGCACCCTTTAATGGTGGTACATTTCTGCTGTTACTTATTTTCTACTAGGAATCCTCCCCTGAGGGGACACTNTACTCTGTCTGGTATGCTACCAGACACCCCAGCTGACTGTTTCAATGAGGATTCCCTAGTTGGTTTTTAAAAGCTGGATATTTGAGCATCTGATTTGATGTTTGCTATCTAACATGTCTGTCTATCCACCTATCAATCTCTTCTATTTATTCTTTTACTTTGGTTTGCCTTATGCTTAATAAACTCTCATTCAAAACTGAAAATATGGCTATCATAGATCATTTTCAAGCCCCTAGAGAACAGCCACCATTAGTCACCTTGTTAGTGTAAACTTGGGAGTGATCCAGGGCCCACCATGACTACCAAAGACACTCCTACCACTTAGGAAATTCCAAGGGTTTAGAAGCTCTGCCCCGGGGATCTAAGACAAAAACCAGACAAATTCTTTTTTTTTTTTTTTTTTTTTTTTTTTATACAACATCCCATAGACTGGCTGAAACATTTCAGCTGGAGCAGACAAAAGGCTGGTGTTGCCATGGCTGCAGGTCTGTCTCCACAGTCTTGGCCTGCTATAATCTTAGTCACTGCCCAGAACGCTTGGGAGGCTACATCTAGATAGAGTCTACTGAAGGAGTAACATGGCTAACCATTCATGACAGCTGTGACACAGGGAGCTGATGAGAAGGGGACAGTCAGAGCATGCATGTTCTGCACCAGCTAGGCCAGGCCCAAGGGATTATATCTTTATTTTTATTACATTTATTTATGGGGGGGGGCATATGACGCCACAGTGCACATGTGGAGGTCAAAGGACAATCTGCAGGCTCAGTTCACACCTTCATCATGTGGAGATCAAACTCAGGTCATCAGGTTCAGCAGCAAGTGCTTTTACCCACTGGACCACTTTACAGCCTGGATTATTTCTTAAGGGAAATAAGATCTTATTACAGAGTGTTAAAAACAGTCACATCATCTACAAATGAAGGCTTACATGTTAGAATGTGTAAAACCTACCCGATTTCAGCTCCGATCCCAACGTATAGAATGGAGGCTGTGCTTGCTCCTGCCACACAGGAAGCATGTCTCTGTTTTTCCTCTTCAAAATCCAGACTAAGAAATGGAGACACAGGCAGAGATGGGGGCATGTAAGTATCTCACCAACATGGCTCAGATCAGCCCTCTGAACCTTGTTCACTAACCCTAGGAGTCGCTTTTCCAAAGGACTGTCTCAGTGAATGTGGGCCCCTTCTTGGACTGTCATGTCAAGCCACCCACATGCAGGACAGAGATCCAGCTGGCATGTTCTAGCTGCTACCAATTGTTAGAAGGTTGGAATGCTTTATGGTGGTGGTCAACCCTCTCTGCTCCCCCTCTCAGAGTCCTACCTACCGTTCTGTGCAAAGTAAGGCTACAGGGTTCCTTGTTGAAAAATGAATAAGGGGCTGGGAATGTAGCTCAGATTGTATAGTGCTTGCCCAGCATGCAGGGGAAACCCCGTGTTCAACCACCAGAGTGATATGAACCAAGCCTAATGGTGCATGGCTGGACTCTCAGCACTCAGGAGATGAAAGCAGAAGATAAGAAGTTCAAGGCCATCCTTAACTACATCATGAGTTTGAGGCCAGCAAGAGCATAGCACTCAACCAACTGTAGGGTCCTATTGATCAAGAGCCCCTTCTAACTCATTAGAGCCGATGTATGATAGTCAATCTCAATCGTCAGCTTGATGAGACCTAGAATTACCTCAGAGATAAGGCTCTGGGAATGTCNATGGGAAGATTCACCCATTGAGGGGCCACTCTCTAGGCTAGGATCCCTGGCTGTATAAAAGGAATAAAGTGACCTTTAGCCTCCCTCTGCTTCCTTTGATCTGCAAAGCAGCCTGCTGCCACAGGCTGCTGCCACCCCGACTCTCCCACTAATATGAACTGTAACGTGTGAGTCAAAATNAACCCTCCCTNGAGGTCTCATGGTGATTTCGTCTGAGTATTTTATCATGAAACAGCAACTAATAAACTAAGGCACAACAAAACTGCAGAAGTCCCAAACCATGAAGTTAGCCCTGACTGGGACCCTTTCAGTCTTCCAATCTGATGGCAAGGGCCTCCAAGACCCTGGCCAGCTCCAAGGCCAGCATCCTTCTGATTGATAGTAGGTAGCAGAACACTCCTGTGTTTANGGCCATAGAGCAGTTGAGCAACCAGGAAGTCAGCCTGTCTTAAGATGCTGACATTTGGCCACATTTGCTGACATTCACCACGGCATAATTCAGTGTGGGAGGAGGGATGCTCCCCCTTCAAGCTCTGTTGTTTTGCCTGTAGTCCTGCCCATGTGGTTATATCCTTGTGCTCCATGTGGGACAACCGGAGTCAGTTTTTGGAAGGAACAGGCCTGGACTCTGTTAGTGGAAACTCTTTCTCAGAATTGTGCAAGGCAAAACAATATTCACGGGCTTTATTTTTAGCAGATGTCCTTCACTGGCACGATGAAACCACGCTGTCTACCAGCGTTCTAGTAAAATAGTAAAGTGTGTATTTATAAACACGCTCTAGTGCGTCACCATGGAGTAAAAGACTTCTGTTTTCATGGGCTGTCCTTTCTAAATGAGTGTGACTTCATCTCCTTNCTTAGGATGCGATGGTGGGGGGCACGGGAAGGAGTCAGGGAGTGGGTTTCACTTCTATTGATTTTTTGGGCTGGGCAACTTCCTGTAGGGGATAGAGGAGGATAGCTGGCCACCACTGAGGAAGGCCATAGCCCCTCTCACTCCCTTCTCATTGTATCAGCAACTTCATCCATGGCTGTAACAGAGTACCTGACAGAAGCAACTTAAGAAAGGAAGTGTCTTGGTCAGTGTTCCATTGCTATGAGAGACACCATGACCACAGCAACTCTTATAAAGGAAAACATTTAATTAGGGCTGGCTTACAGTTTCAGAGGTCAGTCCGTTATCATCATGGCGGGACATGGCAGCATACGGGCAGACACAGTGCTGGAGAAGGAGCTGAGAGTTCCACAACTTGAGATGCAGGCAGCAGCAGAAGACTGTGTGCCACACTAAGCCTAGCTTGAACTTGTAAGACCTCAAAGCCCGCCTCCACAGTGGCACACTTCCTCCAACAAGGCTACACCTACTCCAACAAGCCACACTTCCTAATAACACCACCCCCTATAGGCCAATCCTTCACACATATGAGTCTGTGGGGGCCATTCCTATTCAAACCACCACAGGAAGCATTTATTTTAGCTCAGAATTTGAGGACTCCAGTCCAGCATGGCGGGGAAAGGCATGGCAGCATGAGACAGGTGATCATGGTGTGTCCAGTCAGGAAGGAAAGCATGATGGGGGCTAGAGCTCAGCTCACAGTCCCCTCTTTTTCCTCTTTTTTCAGTTGTGGGGTCCTGACCTGCAGAATGGTGCCACTCCAGGGGTGTGTCTCCTCAGTGATTCTAAGTCCAGTCAAGCTGATAATGAAGATTAATCACCGTATCATTCCTCCTTACTCTCCACCTCTGGAAGAGGGGCATTGATGCAGTCAGTGGTCACCAGCGTGAACAGAAGAAGAAATGGCTTAGAACCAACTAAACCTTAGCTTCCAAAATGGCAGGATTAAAGTNACACATAAGCAGCAAATCATAGAACCTACACTGGGTCATCCAGATTCCCAAGCTTTAGACTGTCCATTTGTCTTAATCTTTGTCACTATATATGTATATATATATATATGCTGCAAGAACAAGTTTGTGTGAGACTAGGCTTTCACAAAACTCCACTGGCTTGTCATTCTACCTAGATCCAACTCTTGGCATGACCTGGGGCCCAGGACAGGTGAGAGTAAGCTGAGGCAGCACAAATGGATGGCAACCCAGCCTANAAACCTCCNCTCTCTNACCCACTAANACGGCTTACAGAGATGCTTTGTGGGAAANGATTTTATGAGAAGACAATAGCATTTTGGAACCAGGAAAGCAAGCAAATGAGGAACACCTACCTGACAGAGCAAATCATGCACACCAAACCCTAAGCCGCAGGCTCTTCAAAGGTAGAAGAGTGGCTAAAGAGATAGCTCAGTCAGTAAAATGTTTGCCTTGCAAGTGTGAGTTCAATCCCCAGANTGCATGTAAAAAAAGCCAGGTGTGGTGCCACACACTTGTAATCTTAGCTCCGGGAAGGTAGAGACAGAAAGATTCCTGAAGCTTGCTGGCCAACCAACCTAGCCTGCTTGATAAATTCCAGGCCAATTAAAGACAAAACAACAAAAAAACAAAACAGTGACACCAATCAACAAGAATGGCACCTGAGGATCAATACTGGAGTTTGTCCGTTGGTCACCACACACATGCGCAAACACATGTAGAGGGAAGAGGGAGTCCCAGGGACTTTGGAACATGGCAGGCAGCTGATAGGTAGTTAAAATGGAGAAGACTAGGGAGAGGGTTGGTTGAGCGGTAACGCGGGCTGAATGGAGAGGTTACTTTGAACACTTGGTGGGCCACCCATGGAGGAGCTGCTGGTCTGGTACTCTCTGGTGCTTTGTAGTCTCTCCACCTCCTTCCGCTGGATACCTGCCTTGTCTCAACTCAGCAGAAGTCAGAACTCCACTCTTTGAGGAGGCAGACAGTGTGGGTTTGGACAGGAAGACAACGGCATCTAAGTTACGAAAGGGATCGAAGATGAATATTGATTGCCACACTCAGCAGCTTCTAGCCCTTTCACTGCTGGGGTGGGAACGTGCTGGAAGTCTGATCCTCACTTTCCAGGCAAGAGTCCAGAAGACCTTCTCTCTCTGAGGAGTTTGAGCAGCCTCAGAGGAGAAACCTAGAGATACTGCAGCAGGGGACTGCCCCCAAGATATGGTGAGTCGATATCCTGATTCAGAAGTGACATCTGAAAGTGACTTGGGGGTTTGAAAAAGGAAAGTCAATAATTATGGGGTTCAAGGGCTGGGGAGATGGCTCACTGGATATACTTTTTGTCATATAAGCTTGAGGAGTTCAGATCCTCAGCACCCACATAAATGCTGGGTGGACTTGGCAGCCTAGTCTACCTGTAATTCTAGCATTCAGAAGCTGGACACAGGATCTCCAGAGCAAGCTGGGAAGCTAGACTAGCTGTATTGGAGAGTTTGGGGTTCAGTGCCCACACATATGCCCAGGCACCTGTGCCCACACATATACGCACACACCACACACATACACACCATTAAGAACATAATGAAGACAGAAGGCATAACATGACAGATGTGCAGAACCAGAATGATGTGGTACCTGTAAGGTAAACTGTGGGCAGAGTAGTGGGCCAAAGATAAGATGGGAAAGACTGAGAGCAGGAGATGAGGGTGGCAAGGCCAAGTGAGACCAATGGGTACTTGATAAAGACACAGTGCACAAAGGAACTCATACCCAAGTCCTCTTCTCCCTTCTAAGTAATGCACTGTTGCCGGAGGCTACATCTGCCAGCAGGATTATTGAGTCTGGCCCTGGATCTGCTAGATGCTGCCCTGAGGAACCAGATGGAGAAAAGCTTCTAAGGCTGGGCTCAGCGGATGGGAATTAATTCGGGAGCTAATCGTGAGCCTGGTGAGACTTTGGAGATGGAGGAGTTNTGTGTGGAATTGAGTTCGATTTAAGGACAAATTAATTTATGAGCCAGACACCATGAGAGGTGACGCTGGGCTGCACCAAAGCTAATTGAGAAACTCCAATACACTGCTCATTTGGCGTCTGTATTTATAGGGTGAGGTGGCAACGGGAGGCTAGGAAACAGGAATCAAGTGCTTTGGCTAGGAAATGACTTGGATGGGACACAGAGGGTGATGATAAAGCAAGAGAGAAAACAGCTGTCACCTGTGTGAGCAGAAACAAACACCCAGACACGGCAGGGGACTTTAGATGTCCCTGAACATATTGGCAGGTTACTCTCCCTTAACCAGGGGAAAGAATTCTTTCCCTCCAACTGCTGACAGAAGCCTTGATGAAATACCCACCANCCAGGGGCTGGTGAGGATGNGTCCGGTCCGCTCCTTCCCCTCAGCCTTCTGCACAGGCTGTCTCTGGTTGGTAACAAAGCCCATCTCTTTAAGGATAGAGATGGCAGCACCAGCAAAGCATCTTGGGAAGGAAATTGAAGCAAGCTCAGGAGTTGTCATCCCCACAGTCAGCCTGTGAACTTAAAATTCATTTCTTCATAGGGTCCACAATGTAGCACAGGCCACCCTTAAACTCATGGCAATCCACCTGTCTCCCAAGTACAAGCACGAGCCACCGTATCTAGTTTGTCCACTAATCTTTTTTAAATATTTTTTTTATTTTCTGTATATGTGTGTGTGTGTGTGAGTGTATGTAAGTGCACCTTGTACAGGCTGGTGCCTACAGAGGCCAGAAGAAGGTATCAGATCCCCAAGAACTAGTTACAGGAGGTTGTAAGCTGTTGTATGTGGGTACTAGAAGCTGAACTCAGGCCCTTTGTAAGAGCAAGTGCTCTTAATTGCTGGGCCATCTCATGTTCCCCCTGTCCTCTATTCTCANCTATGAATAAAGTCTGGCTTCTAGTGCAAATAACTTTTGAGAAAAGGAAGCAAAAGTTCATTGCTGGCTACCAACACCTATTCATTTCACAGGGAGGGCCCGAAGAAAGGTGGGGCTCTGGGATAAATATCAACTACATATTGGAGTACATTAAAGACACTTACACACATTATTTTGATCCTATAACATCCCTCANGAGCCTCATTGGAATATTGTCTCCCTCTTATATCCTAGAGACTCAATACCCAGGGTGGTTTGGACAGTGACTTATGGGAACTGATGGCATGGCTGGTGTCTTGCAGACGTAGCCCCTTGGAACATCTGTCCTAGAGTCTAGCAAGTAAGAACTCACGAAAGTGCCCAGCTTCTGCACCAAAACAGCCCTGGCTTTCAGCNCCTTGGGGATCTTGGCGTAGGGGATGATAACATCACTGATATATCAAGTCCTTGCATAGCAATCTTCCCTCTAGACAGTCCAAGCTCAGGAACTAGGGGAGACAGTCAGTGACATGCTTGCCCCAACACATCCACACCCACACCCACACCCACACTCCTCCCACACACACAAGCAGGAAGGAAAGGGTAGTATAGTGCAGTGGGCTTTGGTGATGAAGCTGTCTTTGAGTCATTTCTGCTCCTGTAAGTAACCCCAATAAAACTCAGTGGTTTACCAAGTTGGATTTGGGTGGAATCTGTACTTTGGTGTGTCGTGAATTATCTGGAGGTAAATAGATATATGTGGCATCTCCTCAGGAGAAGTTTTGTCACATAGCACCATTTCTGTCAGCTCTGGGTGAAACAGGGAAATTGGAACAGTGGGTAGTCATTTCATCTCAGTTCATAGGTCCTCTGGAAAGACATGGGAGAACCGGCCAGAAAGTAGCCTCTTTCCACAGTTCCTCCAGAAAGTAGCCTCTTTCCATAGTTCCTCCAGAAAGTAGCCTCTTTCCA